>PVKC010019733.1:0-18945 GCA_004027635.1 Crocidura indochinensis
TCTCTCTCTCTCTCTCTCTCTCTCTCTCTCTCTCTCTCTCTCAAGAGCTTAGCGCCAGATAGGTAGCAAAGAAACATTAGTTGGAGGGCTAGAAAAATAGTCGGGCTGGGGATTGCTTGCCGTGTCCACAAATAACCTCAGTAGTAACATCCATAGCACCACATATAGTCCCAAGCAGTACTAGGAGTGACCCCTGAGCACAGAATTAGGAGAAACCCTGAGTATAACTGGGTGTGGCCCACCCATTTTCAAATAAAAGAAGGTGTTGGGACTGGTGAGATAGCATGGAGGTAAGGAGTTTGCCTTGCATGCAGAAGGACAGCGGTTTGAATCCCGGCATCCCATATGATCCCCCATGCCTGCCAGGAGCAATTTCTGAGCATAGAGCCAGGAGTAAACCCCTGAGCACCACTGGGAGTAGCACAAAAACCAAAAAAAAAAAAAAAGGTGTTGAAGAAATAACTGGCTACATGTATGTATGTATGTATACTGGGCTAGACTGTACTGATGATGGCAAATGATGGTGGCTGGAAATTGGGGCTGAGCTGCAGTGGCAGCTGCTCTGTGTTAAATTGGTAACAGAGCAAGAGAATTAGAGGTCCACTTTCTCCTGATCCTGAACTCCACCTCTTGCAACGGGAATCAGCCAACTTTTCTTCTCACTCTCTAACCCCTCAAACCCTCAAGATGAACTCAGTTCCCCACCTTCCTTCAGCTCTAGGCTTCTCTGTAAGGTCACCCTCCTGAGTAGGTCAGAAATTTGGCCCAAAGAAAGGGTTCGTTGTCAAGTGCGAGATTCTGACTTTGCATCTGATATAGCTCTTCTCTCTTTTTCTCCCTCCATGTTTCTTCTCTCAGCAGCTAGCAGCCTGGCCTGGGTTTATTTCCCCTGAATGCTTCCTTTCCACCCTGTCAGATGAAATTGGACGCTCAGAGAGACCCCACCCTGCTCTACGCCTCTCAGACAAGGGAAGACGTCGGGAGCGCATTGTGTCTTTTAAAATAGACCTGTTGTCGTGGGAGTGTATTTTTAGCTGCAGGAAAGATTGGCATGCTCTCTCTGCCACCATCTGCCAAAGGCAGTTGCCAGGCAACTGACACTGACGACAGCAAGGGATGACTCCATGGAGGATCTGGGCACCCTAGTGGCCCAGGCCCTCTCCACTGTCGCAATCCTTACGTGCCCAAAGCCAGACCCCAGGGAGGAAAGCTCGTCTGTCCCCTCGGCTCAACTGGGATGAGATCTGAGGGCCGAGCCAGAAGTTGCAGCCATCCCACTTGATCCATTTAGGATTGTAGAAGCTTTGGCTGTTGTGATGGTTCACATTGGGCTCTGAAGCCAGTGGGGTGCATAGGCCTCTTTCCTTAGCACCCCTGGGGTGCTAGTCTGAGTCTGAGCAGGAGCTGTCTGGAGGTAGAGTCCACCTGGAACAGACTCTGTAGACATAGTGAGTGGGAGGTCAGGATCCCTGGGTTCTAGTCTGATGCTATCTTTTCTCTGTGTGATTTGGGGTGTGTCTCCCTCCCCCTGGTTTTGTCATCTTCAAAGTACTGACTCTCAGACCAGGCAAAATGCCTTAATTGAAATAAAAAAAAAAAAACCTGCAAAGAATACCAATCAGATGTGGGTTTAGATCCTGACTCGGCCTGAGAAAGCTCACATGACAGCAGGTAACAGTGGAATTAGGTACATAGTATGGTGCCTTCATTTGTGCATGCTTTGGAGCTCAGGGAAAGGGTAGGTAGGATTTGAGACTGGACATCTTCACTGCACTCTTGTCTCCTTGTCCAGATGAACAAGTCTGGGTCAGACAATTGCCCAGCCTCCCTTGCTGCTAAGTTCTTACAAAACATCATGGAAAGGAGGAACAGGCTTAACTTCTACCTTGCTCACTTTGAGGAGATCACCTCCCTGGTTCTGATTCCTCTTTCCTTGCCTGTAAGCCAGGTCCTGGCTCTACCTTACAATACCCTGACCACCAGATTGACATCTAATGGGGTGGTAGAAGGGACCATGCCTGGAGAAAGAAAGTTGGGACCTCGTTTTCAGAAGAGGACTGTGAGGTGGGTTCAGGAGGGCATGGAGCACTGGTTGATGCATAGAGAGGGCCTGGAGGAAGTGCTGGGCATAGTGTGACAGCAACTTCAGTACTGGCCAAAAGACAGGAACCATGTAAGCTTGGCCACCCACCCACCCCTGAGGGCACTCATTCCATAGCACATCTTGTCTTTCAGCAGTGCATGGTCGGTCATTCCTCTCCAAAGAGGTAGGTGCCTGCCCTAAATAGCCAGGCTACTGGGCACAAGAATCTATAGGGATGTCAGCTTAGCATCAGCAGTGCCAGCCAGAGATGTCTAGAAAAAGAAATCCATGTCTCTGTGTTCTTTGGGCCACAGTATATTGGGGATGGTTGGCAACTAAATGTTGACCCTCATTGAATTTCCAAATGGCAGGCATTACGGGGAGTTTGACTTTCATGTAATCCCCCACCCCAATTACCACCAAAGTTCCTGG
Source organism: Crocidura indochinensis (assembly GCA_004027635.1). Taxonomy (NCBI): domain Eukaryota; kingdom Metazoa; phylum Chordata; class Mammalia; order Eulipotyphla; family Soricidae; genus Crocidura; species Crocidura indochinensis. Next base: position 2,516 of record PVKC010019733.1, read on the forward strand.
ATTTCATGTGATATTCATGGAGCTTAGGCTGTGACTGGATATATCAGGTCAATGGTGAGTCGCTTAGCAGAACTCTTATTACATAGGATTTCTGGGACTCAGGCAGTAAGCAGTGTAGGTTCCCTGAGAAGGTCATGATCAGAGACCACTTCCTGGAGGAGTAAGCTGACTAAGCTGAGCTTCTATTGCAGGAGAGATGTGGAGAGATGGGCAGATGCTTCACCTAGGCAGTGGAGGAGTACCTTGGTCAGATGAGGGTGGGGAATGTTGGCAGGGGCCTTGGCTTAGTACCTGCAGCATGGGCTTGAGAGGGGTCCCACCCTGCCAAACATGTTGGCAGAAGGGGTGCAGCTGTAGACATTGCTCCCTGAGATTTGTGGCCAGGTGGCTGGACAGGATTTAGGCAGAAGTGGTGGTTCAGGGAGAGACCTGGGATGAGTGGAGCAGTAGTGCTTGTATTCCCAACATGTGCCCACACTCCAGTTTCCTGGAAGGCTAAACCCCTCTGAGAGTCTGCACCTCACCCCATCCCAATCCTGGGAAGGTGACACCAAACTTAGAGAGAAGAGAATACAGTTTAGGTTGCCAGAAGAAACAGGATCTAGATTTCCTGACTTCCAGGGTAAAGGGGGCAGGTGCAATTGACATGAAGTGGGGTGGGAAGGGTCACTTGCAGTTGCATGGAGGTTGGGTCCCAAGAGCCTTAGTTCTGCTGCCAGTTTGTGCCCAGCACATTGTGTTCCTGGGCCTTATTTCTCCCTCCTGGAAACTCAGAACCCAAGCAGAAAGCAGCAATGAAATGCTATATCCTGGCCCTCCTGGGGGCTGGGGGTATCCCTTAGGGGCTTCCTTTCTGCCTCTACTGTCCTCTCCAGCATGTGTGCCCAGCACTCAGGTCCTCTGGTGTCTATCAGAGCTTCTCCAGTGTCACATGTAGTCTGGAACAGGATGGTCTTGTTGATGCCGGAAGTCGGGACTGGCTACCTCACTCTGGCCTATCCTGGGGGAGACAACTGTACTGGATCGGGGACAGTAGGAATGAGGCCATTTCCCCAGTTGCCCAGGCTCCCCAGGGCTCTGGGACTAAGTATGAGGCCTGGGGCCACCCAGAAGATTATTCTAACTCCATCCCTGCCCTCTGCCATGTGACTCTGGGTCGGATGCCTCCCTCTGCTCTAAATTCTTTCTGCATTTTATATTCTTTGAAAAAATAGAAGCAGCTTTCTTGTTCTCTTTGGGGGAAATTTGTGTCTAGGAGGAGAAAGGGGAGTAGCCCTAAGCCCCTGAGTGTGGAGGGAACCTAAGTGGATGGGAAGGATAGAGTTCCCCTGAGCTTTCTTCTCTGGAGAAGGAGGCCCACTGCCTGTATTCCCACCCAACCTCAGAAGGACTGAACTTTAGATGCTCCCCCAAACATGCTGGCCTCAGGAAGAGTGGACCTCAATGAGGTACTGGCCACTGGCATTCACTGAGAAGCAGGAATGGGAAATTTTGGGTTTGGGGGGCACCGTGACAAAAGCAGGGAAGTCGTACTGTGAAGGTGGTAAGAACAAAACTTAGTCAGACTCACTTTAGGGATGATGGTTAGGGCCCTGATGGGTAGGACAGGATGAAGAAAGAAAGGGCAATGATGCCAGGCCCAGGCCAGAGCAGCTCAGACTACTGGCCACAGGAACTCTGAGCCACCCCCTCCCCCCCGCATGACTGCATGATCTTCTCCCCACATGATCTTCTAGGGAATGGTGATGGTGGTAGCTGGAATTGGAGGAATTGGAGAAATACAGCAGTCTTCTAGAGAGCCCAACATTTCTCTAATCCCAGCAGGCCTGGAGGTCTCTTCAGCTCTCTAAGGATCTGTTCACACACTGGCAGGACAGTGAAGGGTGGACATGAGGGGCTGTGTCCTATCAGGGTGAACTTGTTTCTGCCCAGGCTGCCCCAGATAGCACTGGAGAACTGGGATATCCTTGCCACTCCCAGCATAGCAACCTTGTCAAGGTGTGTGTTAGTTTGTATACATTTACACACACACACACATCAGAGAGCATGCTTGAAAGAAAAGAGGACACAACAGCACATTTTGCTTCACATCTGAGTCAAGTTCTTGTATTTTTTTGGACATTCCTTCTGCAACAGGAGACTTCCATGTTGCCAAGGAAGTGAGGTGAATTTCTCTATAAGTTTTCAGACCACTGGAAATTTCTAAGCACTTGGCCCTGGTCTACTGTCTCCTTCTGATGTCACCTCTCATCATCATCCCCCATCAGCTGCACCACTCCTGGCAGGCTAAGTGACCATATGGGATGCCAAGAATCAAACCCTGGTCCATCCTGGGTTGGCTGCATGCAAGGCAGATGACCTACTGCTGTGCTATCACTCCTACCCCTAGCTGCACCATTAGTCATCATGTCCACCATTGCAACAGGGAGTTTCAAAGACCACCGCTGAATGTTCATCCCTATTTGACACCCTCCTGAGTAGGACTCATCTTTCTCTTCTCACCGAATTGACTACTAAGCCACATAGAAATGATAGATCCACAGTAGGTTCAGAGTGACTCTATTGCATACAGAAATCCCTACAGACACTCTTGACACTACATTGCCTCTTCTACTCAGTCTGTATCTTTACCTGGATAACCTCCAGGCCTACCCCACAACGGATGAGGGCTCTACACAAACTGGCCTGCAAGTCCTAGCTTAAAAATCATATATTCTAGAAAGTCTTCACCTCCCTGGGAAATATTCCTTACTCTTTCAGTGACACCAGTTAGAATGTTTATCATAACAAGTTACTTCTCTCATAAAAGGAACCCCCACGCTGTCATTTCTAAAGCAAACATTACATTGACATATAAATGAACTCTACTTTTCTCCAACTAAATGCCATTCCTCTCCCTTGGCCCCAAAGATCCAGTGTGAAGAGCTGCCCTCAATACTCAGCATTGAATGGGGTCCTCTATCTGACCCTCACAAACTCGGCTTCTTTTCCCTCAGCTCCCGACTCTTGGCTGTGTGGAGAAGCCAGACATCTTGTACAGCTGCGGCTCAGTGTGGCTGATTTGGGCTGGAATTCAAGGCATAATTACAGACAAATAAGTATTATTACATCCCGCCTCAATCTGCTTCTCTCTCCCCAAATGCTCTTGCAAGCAAACAGTCTTCAGGGAGAAGAGATGTTGTCTTTCTGGAGCCCCAGTTTCTTCCTGGGGACCTGGAAAGGTGTGACACTCTGAGAGACACCTGCATTAGCTGTCTGTGAAAGGACCGACCTGGACCATCTGGTCTGCAGCCAACCCTTGCTCTTGTCACTATTCTGCTGTGAACTTGTATGAGGACTGAATGCCTGTCAATTTGGGGGCTTTCCGAGGCAACCCGGAGTCAATAAAGTCCCCGGGAGTGTTGTTGTAATGATTGAGACAGTACCTTGAAAGCATCAGAAGGTTCCCCTGTGATCAATAAAGCAAAACTTCCCTTTCTTACCACTTCTCTATTAATTATTGGCTTCTTTGTTCTCTACTGCAGAGATGGCTTTGTAATCTCCAGGGTTTTGTATCTCTAGCTAAAGTGTGAAGACCCAATCTCCTCTCCATTCCTCCCTTCCTCTTTTTTGCTTGTATCTGAGACTCTTTAGAAGTGATTGTTAATTGTTTCACATCTTTGTCCTTCCTGCAGTGCACAAGGAAACCAGAGCAGGGATGCTCAGCCTCAGATGGGTTTTAGGCACAGGAGTAGAGGGTTGGGAGGAAGAATCAAGGTTATCATCAACTTGGGTTCTTGGGGGAGGAGGCTAGAGTACCCCAGAAGAAAGGAATTCTGGGAATTAGAAAATCCTTCCAGCCAGGGGACTCCCCTCAGTTTCACCCCTCCATCTTGGGAACCCCTCATGAGTTAGTTGTCTGCAGAAGATGTGGCCTGGATGCAGACTGTGGGGAGCTTGAGGATAGTCAGGGCCAGATTTCATGGCTGTAGGCAACAGACCCGGTCCTGAGGCTGTTGCTGAGAAAACTCATGACTCAAAATTCACTTGCCTGGATGAACTTATCAGAATTTTGCTTTTTTTCACCAGCCATTCAATTCGATGCAATAAAGCATCTGAAACCTCCTATGAGTAAGACAGAGTGATAGGATCTATGGGATTTGGTGGAAAAAAGTTGCTGCTCTGTGCTGCCCCTGGTGGTCTGGCATGGTGGTGCAGGTATGAGAACTAGAAAGCTGGGGCTGACTGGGCCTGAGGGTCCCAGTAGCTGGAGATGAGTCTTTGAAGAATCTGTTGCTATGACACTAAGCCTGGTGAGCGGGCGCACTTAAGATGCTGAGAATCCATGGTCTCTTGTATTTCAGAGCAAGCAGAAAGAAATAACCCTGAATCTATCTGAACTCTTTGCTATATGATTGCAGACAAGACCCTGTATTTTTCTGAGTTTCAATTCCCTGTTCTTTGAAATAAGAATACCAATAAAAATCACTACTTTTGAAAGGGTAAAGGAACACACAGCAGACACACGCTTGCCTTGCACACAGCCAACCCAGGTTTGATCCTCGCCATCCCATATAGTCCTCTGAGCAGTCCTGAGTGCAGAGTTAGGCTAAATTCTGACAATTGCCAGATGTGGCCCCAAAACAAAATACTCCACTACTTTACATAGTATGGGGAAGGATTGAGACAATGCAAAGGGCACACTTGTCTCAGTGCTACCCAGAGGTTGCTTCTGGTGATAGTGTGTACTGTGAAGTCTAAGAACGGAGGAGTCAGAATTGCCCAGGGAAACTGCAGGTGCAGGCCCTCTGGGCCTGTTTCTGCTTTCTTTGAAGCTCATTATGTCTCCCTGCCTCTGTCATTAAGAACTAGCACACATCCCTGGGTCCTAGCAAAGGACCATCTGGTGCAATTGGAGCACTGTTACTGAGAGTTGCCCCCAAGGTCATCTAAGCTGCAAATAATAATAACAATAACAATAAAATAAATAAAACCCTCAAAAGAAAACCTAATTGAGATAAGGGTGTGGTTTCTATGATAGAAAACATCCTACCAAGAAATTGCTGCATTCACAAATTTACAGACATCCTGTAAGAGCATAAAATGACGTAAAGCAAAACTTGGCAAACATAAAATAGGCAGGAGAAATAACAGATATGTCTTTTTTTGTTTGTTTGTTTTTGAGTCACACCCAGCAGCGCTCAGGGGTTACTCCTGGCTCCATGCTCAGAAATTGCTCCTGGCAGGCATGGGGGACCATATGGGGCACCGGGATTCGAACCGATGGCCTTTTGCATGAAAGGCAAACGCCTTACCTCCATGCTATCTCTCGGGCCCCAAGATATGTCTTTAATAAGTTATAGTTTTAAGTCCAATATGACAGGCTCCAGGTTTGAGTGCCAATTTTAAGCCATTCACCTGCATTATGATTACTATTCTATTTGACTTTATTTCTAACATCCTATCTTGTATTGACCACTGTGATGCCATTTCCTTTCTTTGTTTCTTCTTTCACTTCCTTCTGTTTGACTACTAACACTTTCATTGTTTCCTCCCTTTTTCTTTTACTACTAATATGTATTTGGAGATTTGCATAACTCCTTGACTACCTTGCCATGATGCTCTTTTTGAGTTTTTAATTTATTTATTTTTTGTTTGTTTTTGGGCCACGCCCATTTGATGCTCAGTGGTTACTCCTGGCTAAGTGCTCAGAAATTGCCCCTGGCTTGGGAGGACAATATGGGGCACTGGGGGATCGAACCGCGGTCCTTCCTTGGCTAGTGCTTGCAAGGCAGACACCTTACCTCTAGCACCACCTCTCCGCCCAAGTTTTTCATTTATTTTCGCCCTATCTTTCTCACATGCTTTTTTTCTTTTTCATTTGCTTTCTCTCTCCTCTCTCTCCCTATTCTCTCTTCTCTGTCTCTCTCTGTTTCTATCTCCCTCTCTGTCTCTCACTTTCTCTGTGGCTGAACCTGCAGTACATTTGGAGAAGTCCTACCTGACCAATTTTGCCTGAGACAAGAAGCTTATGATGGACCAGAGCCCCAGGCAGGGAGATGAGCTTTTCTTAGCTCAGATCCAGGAAGCCTGGTTTTCATTTCCAACCTAACATGCAGAGTGCATTGCCCTTTATAGGTTTCAGAAATTGAATTTGGTGACAATTTCAAGTCTGGGAGTATAGGAAGTTTGCAATGTCTGCCACCTCATCTGAGGATCTTGAGCTGTTGCCTCTAACAAGTCCAGGACATCTGTATTATAAAGAGGGAATTGTCCCTAGTGGGATTTCTGACAGCCTCTGGAGATGGAAATTCAGAAGCTTCCCTTCTTGCTTTTCTGCAAATCTTAGGGTATGATAATATATCAGGAAGGACCTGTACTTTTGTGTCCTCTGAGTCCTCTTCAAACTGCACAGGACCCAGAACACTCACAATTGATGATAGCTCTGATCAACTGGATCCATTGTGGTCACCTTGGAAAAGTTCGAATAAACTGCAGCTTCTTCAGGTTTGGTGCAGGGCTGACAAAGGGCCCTGCACTTTTACTTTCTCTAAAGTTATCTAAGGACAGCTGCTTAGGAACCGAAGCCTGAGGATGGGTGAAAAAGCTGCCCAAGAGTGGAAGACAGTCCTCTGTGGGGCTTGGCCAAACTGGACAAAAGCATCATGGAAAGATGTCACTGTGTGCTCCATCCTTATTGATCAAGTCAATCTGCCTAGATTTCCAGTCTCTTCGAGAGAGACCAGATATTTGCATTTTTACTTCTGCTACAGGATCCTCTCTGGCCATCCAAGTACCAAAGTTCCCTTTTGTCTCTAAATTGAGCAGAGGTACTGGAAATCTTCTGCATCATTTGGCAGGCACAATTCAAAAGCATAATCAGAAAGTCAGAGATCAGAGGGGAAGCATTTTGTGGGAGCAGTCCTGGCCCTGCTCCTGATATTCTGTCTTGAAAGGGACACGGATAAGGAATTGGGCTGTAGCTGGCTGCTGGAGCCAGGAACTACGTAGCAATTGGGGACTAGCTGTAGTGTCATTGTGAGTCCAGCCATGAAAACACAATCCAATGATTTTGAAGAAGAAACAAGACAGGGTCAACATGAGTGGTGTTGGGAGCTCATATGTCAAGTGCTCTAGAGTGAACCTAAACCCTAAATTCCTACATTTGACATGGGAGGTTGGTCTTATTCTGGAAGCTGTCAGAAAGTGTCACCACCCTTCCTGGTGGTGCTGACTACATGTCACCAGGATCATACGCAGAATGTGGGCAGAGCTGCACATCAAACACATGGCCCCAGGCCTGTAAGGTGGGCATGCTACCCCTAAGCCCTATCCTTTTACTTGGCAGTTTTTTGTATAGCAGAACTTTGTGAGGATGCCCTAAAGGTAGCTCATACTGACTTTCTGCCATTTCCAGTCTGGAAGAAAGACCTGAGCTGGGGCAGGAGAAAGGTAAACCCAATTTTTCTTTCTCAATTCCTTCTTCAAGCTTAAGGACATTAGATTCAAGAGTGCATCTCAAGGAACATTTTAGGGAAGTGTTTGCATAAAGCCTAGCAATGGCAATGAGTGGAAGGTTTTAGTGTCTGAACTCTAAAGTGTGTAGGTGGGGTTACATCCAAGTCAGTAGGGAACTTGCCACACAACTCCTGGATGTGGTCTTGAGAGCCAAACAAGTGCCACTCTGATCCCAGTGCCCCAAAATCAGCATCTCTTGCTTGGTCTTAGTTCCAGGTTCTTCCCATCTAATAAGCAGAGCTCTGCTGATGCCTATGTTTTCCATCCCATAGTGACTTCAGCATTCCTATTGGCTTATTATGTCACTTAGGTTTAGTTGTTAATGTATTTTGTTTACCCGGAGTACTTCCCTTGAGACCTCAACAAGGACTCTTTTCAGCATGGGATGCAGCTTTTGCCACTGTTGTGACTAAACTTGGGATATTTATCTCTCACACCTCCTAATTCCCACTTGAAGGGCAGGAAATTGAACTGGGAGTTTTGAACTTTATCATTTCTTATTCCTTTCCCCATTCCTTTCCCCATTCTTTTCCCCATTCCTTTCCCCAGCACGGGACCTGGTGACATAGGTCCCAGTCACTGCAGGAATCCCAGCCTGGAGGTGAAATAAGCATATACAGAAGATGAATCATGAACATTTTCTGGGTTTGCTGAGTGTTTGTGTCCCTTCGACTTAGGGAAATAAACTCCAGCTCTCAAAGACCAGCTGGCTTGTTTCATTCCTTTGTATCTAGAGCAAGAATTCACCAGCCGTGAACATTTTCCCACATGCAGCTCTGGCTTCATAATTCCATCTTTCTGGGATAACAAGTTTCTATGGATGCCTGAAGCACCCTAGAGAGCTTTATTATTACTGTTATTATTATTATTATTTAATTTTTATGTAGATACCATGCTTTGCAAAGTTACTTACAGTAGGGTTTTAGGCATACAATATTTCTATTCTAATCCACCACCTCATCACCCCTTCACCAGTGATCCAGGTTCCCTCCCATACCCCACTCTGTCTCCTTGACAGATACATTTTTTTAAGTTTAACTTTTGGAGTTTGAGTCCCAGGCTTTCTGTTGTGTTGGGATCCTTTGAATCCTTGCATTTCCTAGACAGGTTATTCTATAAACCACAGAGTAGTGCAAACTGAATGACTTTATTAGGGGTGGTACTAGAAGCTCCCCTTTCAGAGGGGAGAAGCTCTCACTTCTCAGAGGTAAAGTCAGAGCTCCTCAGCCCCACGTGTTCCTAGTCAGCTCCACCAACGTGAGCGGGTTCTTGTTGGCTCTCTATTCCCTGCAGCTGGCCGCACTTTGTATGACTGTTTGGGAATGAGGTTCTTTTGTTCCCTCTTCTTTCTTTCTAAGCAGATTTTCTTTTGAGTTCTGGATGAATTGTCTATGCAGTGTGGGGTGGGAGGGAGTGCTCTCGGGGTTGACTCCCCCTGGTTCAGGGTGTGAGAACTGCATGGAGGCAAGAAGGGCATTTCTTGTCCTTGGAAGAACCAGCTTCTGCACAAACAAAAGGACTGAATTGGGTGCAGTGCCTTGGGTTCCCGTGTGGGTCCTCACCAATCCACTCTGTGGCTTTGCAAGCTTCCATTACTCTCTTTGAGTAAACAGAGGTATCTGGGCCAGCACAGATTCGGATGTGATGAATAGTTTATCATTTGTAAGAATACTTCGACATGTTCTCTTAAACAGAAACTGGTGGAGACCCCAAAGCATAGGTTTAATCATGATGGACTTTCTCCCTTTTTTGTGGACACATCCATAAGTGCTCGGAGGCTAAATGGTTCTGTGCCTGTAGGTTGCTTCCAGCAGTGTTCAGGGGACTGTGTGTCATGAGGGACTTAGAGGCATTTTTTGGATGCAAAGTCTGAGCTCCAACCCACTGTGCCCTCTCTCAGCCCAGAAGTCACTGTGTTCCTTGATGCAGTAGATGAAGTATCCTATGTTTGAGCCCAGGGTGTCTGAGCATCTGCATTCCTGGCCTTGGGATGGGTTGGGGAGATCCTGATAAGATGGCTGGCAGCAAGCTTGGCCTCAACTCACCAAATGCCAATATCAGCACCTGAGTTGTACCAGACAGAAATGACTTCCAATATTACTCAGACCGAAGCTCACAGGTGAAGTAGTGGTTTGTCTTTGCAGGAGTGTGTGGCTTAGGTCAATTCTCTGGAGCTTCAGAAGCTCTTAGATTCATCCTGTGTTTCCGGAGAAAAAGTCTCAAAGCAGATAGACTTGAGCTCTGAGTGTCTCAGCTCATAACTCCTGTATGAAGGTACAGTCCTCTCTTCTGTCTAGGTAGAGGTTTTAGCTGGGAAGGCAAAAGAAGGAGCTCTAGGGTAGAGTTGGGGACTTAGCAGCAGTTTATTAGTGCCCCCAAGCTCCCAGTTTTGATAGGTATGCAACTTTCCGAGCTGCCTTTTCTAGGCATTCCTCCAGGAAACCATCCATCATAATGGCAATAGGAAAGTCCAGTTCCATCTCCTGTCTCTTTTTGAAAATGATCAAACTGATATAGAAAAAAAAGAAATGATTAAACTGCCCACTCCCTTCTGCACAATCAGGTCCAGGTTCCTTGAGATTATACTAGTGAGATCTAGATTGGGGCTAGAGCATGAGGAGCTCTTCAAAGTCAGGCCAGAGACATGTGACACTGTCTCTGGGAGATACCAATTCATGGTGTTCTGGGATCTAAGCCCTATGCGGTACCCAGTATCCTTATCAAGGCCCAATGGCTCAGCCTCTGCCTGGCTTGACCTTACCACCTTTGCGACCTGGGCAGATCAGTGCCTCCTTGACTATACGCACAGATCAAGACAACCTCCCAAGGAAGGCTGGCAGGAAATGAGATGCCCCACTGTGGTACCCATGCTGTGCTAGGCACAGTGATCTCTCGGAAAGGCTTCCTGAGAGTGAAACAGTGACCATAAAGATGTGAGGATACTAAACATAAAGATGTTGGCACCAGTATGCCAATCTCTCCCTGGAAACTGTCCTTGAATCCCCCAACCTCTCCCACAGTGGTCAAGCCCTTGTTAGACTTGGGTAGGGACTCTTGGACAGCCCTTGATGAAGATGAAGCTTTTCTTCCACGATCAGAAGAGGAACATCAAAAGTATTTCCCCAACTCTGCTTCCTTGTCTGTTGAGCAACCTCATTGATAGACTTACCCCACATTTATTGAATGATAAGGTACATCCTTCTACATTTGGACTCTTCCTTTTTTATTCTTGTGCATTTTATGCTTTTGCTTTATGTGCTTTACCTCCCAAATTAAAGAAATTATATTTTTTCTGATTATAAAATTAGTATGTTCTCAGGCTGGAGAAAGAGTGCTCAAAGTGCTAGGAGTTTGGCTCTGATCCCCAGCCCCACGTGACCACAAGCAATGAGCTGGGAGTTGCCCCTCCAGCCATCTCCAAGTGTGACCCCAAAACAACAAAAATGGCCTTATTGTAAACAGCTTAAAAGTTTGAAAAGAAATCTCTCAGATCTAAGGGTCTCAAAGATCTCAAAGATCTACCCTCTCTGACATCTTTTTCATTGCTATATGCATTTTAATTGTGATTCAACGCATGCAAGGAATACTCACTGTTTGCTCTGAGCTTTTTATTGAGGCATACTATGTTGCATGTAACTGGAAAAGCACACAAATTTTGCTCTCGCAATCATTGTATCCATCAAGTTATAATATAGAAGATCCTGGTACACCCAAGTCTTGTAGTCATCATCCATCTAGCAAGGCAGACACAATTCCGACTGCTTGGCTCCATCACAGAGTTTAACTCACTTGGACTTTACATCATGGAACAACATGTACTCTTTTTTTCTGCCCCTTTCCCCTTTTGTTTTTGGGTCACACCCGGCAGCACTCAAGGGTTACTCCTGACTCTGTGTTCAAAAGTCGCTCCTGGCAGGCATGGGGGACCATATGGGATGCCAGGATTCTGGCTATTTTGGCAGAGTCATTTCTGTCATGGCATATAACAGCCATTTGTTCTTTTACACGACAGTATAGTATTCCAGTATTCCATTTAAAGCTAGATAACACTTACTTTCTTTTGCGGGGGGGAGCTTGGGCCACACCCATTTGATGCTCAGGAGTTACTCCTGGCTAAGCATTCAGAAATTTCCCCTGGCTTGGGGGGACCATATGGAATGCCAGGGGATTGAACCGTGGTTCTTACTTGGCTAGCGCTTACAAGGCAGACACCTTACCTCTAGCGCCACCTCACCGGCCCCAACAATTACTTTCTTTTAAAAATATATTTATTTATGCTGCTGACATTGGAGTTGATTTCCAACTTTTGGCTCTCATAGACAGTGTTTCTGTGCAGGGTTAGCTTTCTAAAGCCTGAGGGCAAAGGCCTGTTATTAATTGCATCTCTTAAGCCAGGGGTCTCAAACTCGCGGCCCGAGGGCTGGCCTTCCATACATTTTGTGGCCTGCGGCCGACCTTCAAATATCGCTGTATTTGCGATTATTTGCTTATTGAATAATCGCAATAAAAATCACATTAGTAAGAAAAACATTGCATTAAACATTCCTCCAGAAACTGGAAATCGCATTAAACATTCCTCCAGAAACTGGAAATAGAGCTCCCATACGATCCAGCTATACCACTCCTAGGAATATACCCTAGGAACACAAAAATACAATACAAAAATCCCTTCCTTACACCTATATTCATTGCAGCACTATTTACCATAGCAAGACTCTGGAAACAACCAAGATGCCCTTCAACAGATGAATGACTGAAGAAACCATGGTACATATACACAATGGAATATTATGCAACTGTCAGAAGAGATGAAGTCATGAAATTTTCCTACACATGGATGTACATGGAATCTGTCATGCTGAGTGAAATAAGTCAGAGAGAGAGAGAGAAAAATGCAGAATGGTATCAGTCATCTATGGGTTTTAAGAAAAATGAAAGACATTCTTGCAATAATAATAATTTTCAGGCACAAAAGAGGAAGCTGGAAGTTCCAGCTTACCTCATGAAGCTCACCACAAAGAGTGATGAGTTTAGTTAGAGAAATAACTACATTTTGAACTGTCCTAAAAATGAGAACGTATGAGGGAAATGGAGAGCCTGTCTAGAGTACAGGCGGGGGGTGGGCGGGGAGGAGGGAGATTTGGGACAATGGTGATGGGAATGTTGCACTAGTGATGGGTAGTGTTCTTTACATGACTGAAACCCAAACACAATCATGTATGCAATCAAGGTGTTTAAATAAAATATAAAAAAAAACATTCGCGTACCCCGAACAGTTCTGTTCGGAGTATGCAAATGTTTAATGTGATTTTTTGCGATTTTTTTCTTACTAATGCGATTTTTTATTGCGAATATTCAATAAGCGAAATCCCTTATGCGACCCTGCCTCTCCCCGACTTTGCCTCCTTTGACCCCCAGGTAAACTGAGTTTGAGACCCCTGTCTTTTTTTTAATCCGATTTTACTTTATTTATTTTTTTAATATATTTTATTTAGACACCTTGATTACATACATGATTGTGTTTGGGTTTTAGTCATGTAAAGAACACCACCCATCACCAGTGCTACGTTCCCATCACCATTGTCCCACATCTTCCTCCTCCTCACCCAACCCCTGCCTGTACTCTAGACAGGCTCTCCATTTCCCTCATACATTCTCATTATTAGGACAGTTCAAAATGTAGCTATTTCTCTAACTAAACTCATCACTCTTTGTGGTGAGCTTCATGAGGTGAGCTGGAACTTCCAGCTCTTTTCTCTTTTGTGTCTGAAAATTATTATTGAAAGAATGTCTTTCATTTTTCTTAAAACCCATAGATCAGTGAGACCATTCTGCATTTTTCTCTCTCTCTGACTTATTTCATTCAGCATAATAGATTCCATGGAGACCCCTGTCTTAAGCAAAAGGAAGCATGACAGTCCTGCCCTAGGCTGGGTCTCCATTTCCCATTATCCATTGAAAAGCTGAGAATTATTAAGGAAGATGTAATGTCCAACTGTATTCTATCTATTAACTTTATAAATTTATTATCTCTTCTCTACATGACCATCTATTGGTAATATCTATCACTTATCATCTCTTTCACAATTTGTTCTAGGAGCTGACTTCCATGATTTGAAGGCTGACAAGACCACCATCTTGCCATCAGAAATGCAAGGCCAGAGATGAATGTATGAGACTCAGGATGGTCAAGAACCCAATTGTCAGACTGAGTTCAAGCTCTTACATAAAAAATATACTTTTTTCTGTTTTCCCCTTCTTTTCCCAACCATACACTATGAAAAAGGAACAGTTATTTTCCTAGTCTACAGATTCAGGTGCCAGGGTCTCTGGAAACACCCCCCATAGAGTCCTGCCTCCCCAAGGGATCACATAGTCAGGATGACACAGTAAATGGTGACGCACAATTAACTGTCCCAGTGGGCTTTCTGTCCTCAGAACATTGTTTGGGGTTTGGGCGTGGACCAACAAGAAATCCCAAGAATCTGCTACAAAAGGCAAAGCATCCTGATATTTTAAACTAAAGAACGGTTGCTCTTTTTGCCCCAGTCTTTCCAGCTAGCACGTGCACCCACACACATATGAATGCACACACATATAATATAAACTCTCTGTGAACTGTAAGTGTTCTTCCTTGGGCAGGCTACCAGTGCCCTAGAGACACAAGCTGGAAACGAGCAAAACGGCATGTTCTTTGTACAGGAGGAAAGTGGGCAGAGAGAGATGAAAAAGCCCCTTGGCCTTTTCCCAGAACTCTGCCTTTGGGTGTCATTGCCTGCAATGCAGAGGTTTGCTCAGGCTGTGGAACAGTCATGTGAGCACAGAACTCCTGAAGAAGTTTCTTTTCAAAGGCTGGCTCTGCTGTCTGGCATCCAGGACTCAGGACAAGATAGTTACTGTACTTTTTTTTAATTAAAATTTTAATATCTTTATTTAAACACCGTGATTACAAACATGAGATGGTCACTTTCCACATTCCTATTTTAATTTATTAAAAAAATGAAATAAAGGGAGCCGGGAGGTGGCGCAGGAGGTAAGGTGCCTGCTGCCTTGCCTAGGACGGACCACGGTTCGATCCCCCGGTTCCCATATGGTCCCCCGTGCCTGCCAGGAGCGACTTCTGAGCGCATAGCCAGGAGTAACCCCTGAGCGTCACTGGGTGTGGCCCAAAAACCAAAAAAAAAAAAATGAAATAAAGAAACCAGAGTGACAGCACAGTGGGGAGGGCACTTGCCTTACATGCGATCAATCTGGATTCTATCCCTGTCATCCCATAATGGTCCCCTAACCTTGCCAGGAGTAATTTCTGAGTGCAGAACCAGGAGTAACCTCTGAGCACCACCAGATATGGCCCTAAACCAAACAAACAGAAAGCAGTGACATGAAACCCTCACTCCCTGGCTTGTGCTACTGAAGCTTAGTGCATGTTAGGTCACTGTGCTCCCTCCCTTACTGAGAGGGGAAGAAGACAGAAAGAAGCATCCATTGCTTGTAAGGAGAAAGGCAGAGATACAGGTTGAGGACCTTCCATCCTCAGTGCTCATTGCCCTGCTGGGCAGGCTGACCAGTTGTCTCTAAAACATTCCTGCCAGTGATTCTGTCAGAATCTACACTGTCAGAGACAAATGTTCAACCAAGGGTCATCTGTATACAATGGAAGTAATAATACCCCTTTCATCCGCTTTGGGAAGATTAAATAAGGTAATGTGCATAAAACTATCTGCACAGTGGATGCCATGACAACAACAATAAGGGGTTTTACTGGGTGATTGATTTTATTATAGTCACAGCATAACTCATAAATAATGCAAATTGTTCATTTCCTACAGTGGCACAGATCAAAATTCTCAAGCTCTGTCCCCTTGATAAAGGACTGTGTGATAATGGATTGTTGTGTCCACCTTAGGACCAAAAAAGAATGTTCTTTACCCCTAACATTTGGAACATGGAGCACTCATTCTGCTCTGATGATATTAGGACTATTTAGCAGTAAGTAGTAGTTTTATCTGGATTTTTTTTACCCCCTCGAGATTAAATTAAAGTCCCTAAGCTTCACTGCCAAAACATGGGGTGGGAGGAACCAAGAACCTTGCAGGACTCCCTACATGCCAACCATTGTCTCCTAGGGCCCAAGGGTCAGTGGCACTCTGCACAGAGACCCATGTCCTTCAGGAGTGAGTACTATTTGGGGTCTAGGCTGTAAATCACTTGTGAGATGACTTTGGTGGTTTTCCACTTCTGTGCATAGGTACATTGTACATGTCATTCAAACCCGAAAGTCTGGTAGGAATTAATGATAGATTTTTTCTGTTTTCTCATGATATTGCTTCTTTTTAAGTTTGGCCATAAAATGATCTTTAATTCAGAAAAAAAGACCGTTACACACCCAATGTTATTACAGATTTTCAGAAGATGGTACAAGACATTCATTCTCCCTTAATTTCTTATTTAGGCAGTGTGATTGGAAATACTGATAATTTCAAGGAAATATCGATAATAATTTCAACCCCTTCACCAATGTCTCAAGGTGCCGTGTCACATTCCCACTCACCCTTTTGGTAAACACAATTCTTTAGGTTTCGTCTCAGGATCTGTTACCATTAACCAGTTGACATTCCCTGTGTCTTTCTATTTCACATAAGAGGAAGACATTTCTATATGTATCTCTTTCCCTCTGGCTGACTTAGCTCAATAACCTCTAGTTCCATCCAGCCTGTACTTCTTATATTTTATGAACAGCTTAGAACTCACTAGTGATATGGCAGTCTGCCTCATGAATTCTTGGGGTTCTGTGGGGGCAGCATCCAATTTCTACCTATTATTTTGTCTCAGTTAGGGATTCCTGTAGAACAAACTAATCCCAGTGCTAGGGGCTCCTAAAACAATTGTATGCTCAGCTCTGACTGTGGGTCTGTGACTCAGACTGACTATCC
>PVKC010019734.1:0-18949 GCA_004027635.1 Crocidura indochinensis
CCTGGGCTTTTGTTTTTGGGAAGACATTTGAATACCATTTTAATTTCTTCAGCAGTTATAGATCTGTTTAGATATAAAACATCATCCTGATTCAACCATGGAAGATTATAAGAGTTCAAGAATTTATCCATTTCTTTCAGGTTCTATTTTTTCATGGCATAGAGTTTCTCAAAGTAGTCTCTGATTATACTTTGAATCTCTGTTGTATTTGTAGTGATCTCTCCATTTTCATTTCTAATTCAATTTAAAGGTTTCTTTCTTCCTTTCATTGTAAGTTTTGCTAGTGGTTTATAGATCTTATTTAGTTTTTCAAAGAACAAACTTTTGCTTTCATTACTCTTTTGGATTGTCCTTTGGTTTCCAATCAAATGATTTCTGCTCTAAGTTTTTTATTTCCTTCTGCCTACCTATTTTTCATTCATTTTGTTGGTCATTTTCTAATTTTAAAGTTGTGTCATTAAGTTATTAACATAGGCTCTTTCTTTCCTCCTGATGTGTGCTTGCAAATCTATCTATTTTTCTCTTATTATTGCTTTTCTCATGTCCCCAAATTCTTATAATTTATGTCTTCACTTGTATTTGTTTCCAGGAATCTTTTGATTTCCTCTTTGATTTCATCTCTTACCCACTGATTGCTCAGTAGTGGGCTGTTTAATTCCTAGGTGTCAAAATTTTTCCTCTGTATTGTAATTAAGAAGGTAATTTGCACAATATACATCCTTTTGATTTTATGGAGGTATGTTTTATGGTTCAGCATGTGGTTGATCATGGAGAATGAGCTATGTGCACTTGAGAAGAATGTAAATCCAGTTTTCTGGGATTGGAGAGCTATAAATATATCTACTAATCCACTTTCTTCCATTTCTCCTTTTAGAGCTTATATATTCTTGCTAAGTTTTATCCTGGTTGACCTATCAATGTTGAGGTCTCGCACTATTATTATTTTGCTATTGATGTTTACTTTCAGATTTTTCAATAATTGTTTTAAATATTTTTCTGGTTCCTCATTTGTGTATATGTGTAGGAATGTGTATATATCCCTTAATTATTGTATATATATATGTCCCTAATTGTTATGAAATGTTTATCTTTGTCCCTTAAAACATTTTTAAGTCTAATATTTGTATTGTCTGATATTGACATGGATATTTCAGCATTTTCTAAGGATATATTTGCTTGGATAATTGTCCTCCAACCTTTGATGTTGAGTCTATGTTTGTTTTGATTATTTATAGGTGTTCTTTGTAGACAACATAATGTTAGATTTAGCTTTTGTACCATTTTGCCATTCTTTGTCTCTTCATGGTACATTTAGTCCATTAAAATTGAGAAAGATAATTGTCATAGGATTTAGTGTTATCATTGTGTAGGAGTTTTGTGTGTCTTTTTTGTCTGCCTTGTCTTGAGTTTTTCTTTTAAGGCTGGTTTTAAGTATAAAATTTCTGAGCTTCTGTTTATCCATAAAGCTATGTATACTTCCTTCAAACCTAAAAGTGAGTCTGGCTGGGTGCAGTATTCTAGGTGAATCATCCATTTCATTGAATTTTGCCACTATATCCCACTACTGCCACCTGAGAAATTCTTGTGATAGATCTGCTGTAAATCTTAACGATGCTCCTTTGAATGTAATTTCTCTTTTTTGATCTTTCTGCATTCAGTATTCCATCCATATCTGTGGGATTCATCACTGTGACTCGATGTGTATTGGGGTGCTTTTTTCAGATCTTAAAGGTTGATAATTCTTTGGGCATACAGGGTTTGGTTGCATGCACTCTTTAGTTCTGGAAGTTTCTTTGCAATGATTTCCTTGACTTAATTCTTCCTGGGTTTCTGGTACTCCAATTATTTTAAGTTGTTTCTGTTGAGTTTATCAAATACTTTCATTTTTGTCAGTTCACATTCTTTGAGTATTTTGTCCATTGTCTGATCATTTGTTTCAGCACTTTGTTTTTCCAATCTTTTTTGTTGTAGGGAGTTGTTATACATCTCATCTTCCAGATCACTGATTTGATTTTCAGCTGCTGTTGCACAGTTATAGAGGATTGCAGTGAGGTTTTCAATTCACCTACCACATTTTTCAATCCTGTTATTGCTGTTTGGCATTTTCTGATTTGTATTTTCATTTCCTCTTGTTTCTTATTTGTGCTTGTTCAGCTCTATAAATGCTTTCTTTGAGTCCTGTGAACATTCTCCATACTTCTCAAAACTTCTTATCTGAGAAGCTGAATAGGTGGTTGGCACTTCTCAGGTCATTAGAGCTGCCATCTTCATTCTCTAAGCATGCATGATGTTGGCCTGTGTTGTTTTCCCAATGTTGCACCTGT
Organism: Crocidura indochinensis; assembly: GCA_004027635.1. NCBI lineage: Eukaryota > Metazoa > Chordata > Mammalia > Eulipotyphla > Soricidae > Crocidura > Crocidura indochinensis. Next base: position 2,325 of record PVKC010019734.1, read on the forward strand.
CATGTGGTGTTTTTTGCATGTTATGCATGTTATGACTAGAGATGTGTGTGGCCACAATTTGAAGTGAATCAGCCCAGCTCCTCTGGCTCCACCCTTCTTGGGTGGTTCCAACTCTCCTTGGATCAAGTAGCTTCTTCAGATGCTTCTGGGTGTGGTTGGTCCCAAAACCACAGCAGCGAGTCAGGACAGCCACAGTCACTGTTAAGGTGTTTGGTGGCAATCCCCTCCTTGTTTTTATAGATATCAACAAAGAGGAAAAAGTAATAACTACTACAAATGAGCCTATTTTGATTCTATAGGGACTAAAATAAGGTAAGAATCTACTAATATTTTGGGGGAGTGCCAAGTAATCTCTTAGGTAACTGCTGATGTCCAAATGGTACTATTATTAATTAAATTACATTTTACAAAGGAAAACACTCCTTTATGATAGCTCCACTAATGATTATTCAGCATAAAGATATTAAGTATTTAATGCTTAAATTTTATTGCATGAGATGTATCTTAAGAGTCAATAGAAATTCTAAATTATCATCATGTATGACACAATGGGAATTACTGGAAACATGACTTATTTAATATAAATTTATAAGGGTATAGTATTTCTCAAAACCTTGCCCAATTGGAAATGTCATATTTCTATTTTGAATATATAGACAACTGTTTTGTTTGTGTTTCCAGGGTCTCCCCAGAAGTGCTCAGGGGCCTATGGCCACATTAAGTGGCACTTGGACAAGCAGTATGGGCCTGATTAAGGTTAGGTGTCCAGCCCAAGTGATGCTTTTGGTTTTGTTTTGTTATTCAAGCTCTGTCTTTAGGCCACCAGAGGGACATGGGGTTGGAAACTATTATTATTGCCTTTCCAAGTATATGTACCTTTAAGAAGTAGTGGGTGTCTCTTGTATGCAACCATATACTCAATGCCTTTGAGTCATTTCCCTGATCACTAGAATTAAATATCTTTTACTAAAAAATTATTTTATGCATATAGATTAATACTAAACAAATATTTAAGTAATGTTGCTTTTTTTAGGATAATGATATATTTATTGGCATTAGTTTTACATCTCTCTTGGCTAACTTCTTTATCCAACATAATTAGGACTCTGGTTTAATTGTTTCTATGCTCCTAAAATTTCAATGCCCAATTTTATAAAGCACGAAGATTTAATCACTTTTCCCCCTTTAAACTAAATTTTAGCTTATATGGATTTATCAGTTCTTAGAAATTTCATGATAGAGTCATGGATCAAAATTATAATTTATGTTATCTTATTAATTCAATTATTCAATTTAATAGTGGTAGGATATTTGAAACTCAATGTTTAATTCATAATGTAAATATTTCTTGTGCAACTTCAATGTCTTAAGTAATGTCTCATTAAATTTAAAACAGCAAATCATCTGCCTGTCAAAAGTGATATGCACTTCTACTATAATGGTGAATTAATTTTGGACTTTTTTCAAGCTAAAAGTTAACAGTGGCTTTTATTGAAAGTAACCAAGAAGGGAAGATACATTTTAATAATTAAATTTTAATCTTTCTTGGAAATTTATGTCTTATTCTTATTTTCGTATTTAAATTTTTGCATAAAAATAAAAAAAACTTTACAAAGTGAATATTTTCAAATAATATTCTTATGAAATAAATGATTATTAGTAAAATTTAGTAAATTTTGCTTCCATATTGTTAAGTGAACATCTTTTTAAAAACTCCTAAGTTTTGACTAATTGCTACAAGGGCTATGATTCATAAAATGTTAATGCCTCACACCTATAGATTTCAAACTGAGTACAGCAATATAGAAATATAAAATATTCTAATAAATGGGGAAAAGTAAAGAAACTTAGCAAAAGACTTAGGAAATAATTACTAAAAATATTCCATTCACCATCATATATGCACATTGAAAGCATTATCTAATACAATTTGCAATTTGAGGATTCTTTTAGTATAAAATAGTAATATATAATATATTATATATAATATAATAATACAATATAATAAGTAATATAAAATAACACGATTAAGTGTGCTTTTTAAGCTTTATTTAAATACTGTGTTCTATAAAATTGTTCATAATACAGTTACTTGGGCATTCACTAGTTTCTGCACCAATCCAACCAGTTTGACCTTCTCTCCTCCATTTTCCTCAGCTCCCCACTCACCAACAAAGCCCTCCCCCTTAGCAAGCACACATTAATTTTTATATGACTTCTTACCAAAAAAAATGATGGGATTATCTAAAGAATACTTCAGTAAAAGAAAAATTGTTTTATCTCACAGTGGTGTCATTGATGTCATTGACTGGGGTTTATTGAGCTCTTTGTTGATGATTGAGCCTTCTGTGTTATTGTTTTTGTTTATTGAGTTTTGCTGACTTCTGTTACTATACCTTCTAATTTGGTGTGCTCTTACTGGGGTGTCATTATTGTGGAATTGAGGTATTTGGAGCTCCAAGTGCTCCAAGGTCTGTAAAATCATGTTTATCTGCCCACCCTCTTCCAGAAGAGGCCCTAGAGTTTAAAACCCAAAAGCCAATGTACCTGTGTATTTCAGCTAGTTGGTTTATCTTCAAATCTTCTTAAATTAGTCATAACTGTGAAGCTGAGTCTTTAGTTACAGGGCAGCATCTTATTATAGAATGTGGGTATGTATGGCTATTGGAACTTCTCAGAGCTATAGGAAGGCTGCACTTCCCCAATTTAAGAATATTCCAGAATTTTCAGGTACCTGGAACCAGTGTACATAGAATTTTCTTTCTTTTTTTTAATCTCTGTAGAGATTAGTTGTGAAATAGTGAAGTGGGGCCATTGGCATAGTGGTGTCTATGGAATGTAGGTACAGTTGCAAGGGCTTCAGAAGGGGAGGGATTCCAGAGGGTGCCCTGGATTTTTCAGCCCAAAGATCAATATACCCGTGAGATTTAGTGCTTGGCTTGCATATCTTCCAAAATTAGCTGTGAAGCTGTTGTTTGCATGATGAAAGCTGTGGTGTTTGTCTTACATATGCTTTTTGATAAACCATATGTTTTTCTGATTTCTAAGCTTTTCTTTTATTTATAAATATCTGAAACATTTGCCAGTAACTGAATAAAATCCACATGCTTAGTAGTTTATAAAGAACTGACAGTATTGACAATTTAATAATTCTTTTTTATTTTTTTGGTTTTTCGGGCCACACCTTTTTGATGCTCAGGGATTACTCCTGGCTAAGCACTCAGAAATTGTCCCTGGCTTGGGGGGACCATATGGGACGCAGGGGGATTGAACATCGGTCCTTCCTTGGCTAGCGCTTGCAAGGCAGGCACCTTACCTCTAGCGTCACCTCGCCAGCCCCGACAATTTAATAATTCTAAATTTCTATCACTGGTCCTCATTATTAAAATTTTTTAAAAAAATATTTATAACAATGTATGTCAAAAACTCTCTTTAATTTACCTTAAATTCTGCTACAATTGAAATAACTTTGTTTTGTATTTTTTAGTAGTGCTAATTCAATCCATTTTATTAAAATCAAGCTCAACTTTTATGGTAATCCTTTATAAATTGCCATAAGCATCCTTAGGGTCATCAATAAAAATTCATGATATTTTATATTTTATTAAAATAGCACTTTTATAGTATCTTTTATGAAGCCATATTTTATGGATTTCATATCTTGCTCTTACTTATTTGATACATTAGTATCAATCATGTTTCTATAATGTTTTATCCTTATTCTAATGAGAACACTTTACATTTTTTATAGTTTTATTGAAAACGTAAGTTAAATTGTGGCTTATATTTAACCTAATGCACCAACAGCATAAGAAAATTTAATTATGCAAATAATGATTTTATTATAATCTCTTGTCTTTAAATATATATGTATATACATATATGTCCAATGATTTGAAGCCCCTTCTCTATAATACAGTTTTCATTTATCATATAAAGTTTGTTGATGAAAAAGTTAGCATGTCATATGTCATATGTCACATCAAACTTTGTATGTGTTACCACAATCAAACAGCTTAAATATTCAACTATTAAAAAACAATAAGAAATATAGAGTGGTTGAACTCATGTCAGACACAAGGCCAGAAACGCAGAGACAGAGGTTTTAGGACACAGAAACCATATTAACAGTGCCTAATCGAATGAGAAATGGAATCCAAGTCAAAGAAAAAGAGCTAGTGGTAAGTACAGATGGAGAAATACTACAACATGAACAACTATAATGATAGGGAAAAACAATGCCTGTCTTGAAGACAGGCAAGGGATGGAGAGGAGGGAAATGGGGGACAATGGTATCAGAAAGGTTGCACTTCTGAAGAGTGGGGTGTGCATTTCATGGATTAAACCCAAATATTAATATATTTTTGACATGGGTCCTTAAAGAATTTTTTTAAAAATATATATATCACATATACAAAACTTCTACCATTTAACCCCCATCTCATATTTAACCCATCTCATTTAACCCATCTCATTTAACCTATCTCATATTTGATTGTTCCACATACTGTTCCATAGGAACAAGAACAGAAAAGGTTAGGAGGTGGACCTGCCTCCAGTGACAGTAAAAGAGCTAATCTAGTTATTTCAAAATTTAAACAAATAGGGGGCCGGGCGGTGGTGCTGGATGTAAGGTGCCTGCCTTGCCTGCGCTAACCTAGGATGGACTGCGGTTCGATCCCCTGGTTCCCCATATGGTCCCCCGTGCTTGCCAGGAGCGACTTCTGAGCGAATAGCCAGGAGTAACCACTGAGCGTCACCGGGTGTGGCCCAAAAACCAAAAAAATTTTTTTGAACAAATCATATTTCAACTTTATCAGAGAATAGAGTATATTAAATAATTATAAGAAAAATATAAAACCAAGGTAAGTAGAGGGAACCCAAGAATTGGACAAAGGTAATCTAAGTGGTCAAATGAGGAAAAGCATTAGTATCACATAAATTAAATGGTGAGGTTAGCAGTAAATTTAGAATGATCTTACAAGGTTGGCTGCACACAAGGGAAACATTTACCTTCCTCCTATATTGTCTTTCCTGACAGGAAATTTTCTAGAACAATTTGAGAAATGCAATGTGAGTGATTCTTTAAATGTATTCCTATCATTTATTGATTTATTTGTAAATTTATTGTTTACTATTTCCATTGCATTTTCCTTAAGGTTATACTTGAAGCATAACTGTGGCACTTTTAAATTACTATTACTATTCTTGGATCACTCTGCTAGGTGATGATTAATGTATAATTATCAGGCCCTAATTCTCAAATAACTTAATTAAATACTAAACCTCCAATAATTTTCTTGTTTTTCATTTGCAAGCTACCAGCACTATAATCCTCTCCACATAATTGCATTATTCCAATTGCATGGCTCAATCTTTTTCTTCCCATGTGTTCTTATATTCTAAATTAATGTAGCTAGATTGATTATTTTCTCACTATTTCAGACCACTCAAAAAGAAGAAAAAAATTCTTATATGTACTTGACATACAGCAAAAGTTTAAAGGAAAAGAAACTTGAAGTTAACTTTAACTTTTCTTTAACTTCAAGTTAAAGAAACTGGGTAGATAACAAAATAAGATGAAAAGCAAGAAAAATACACAAAAATGTAATAAAATAGAAAGTTTTAGAGAGTTATAATAAGAAAATTATAACGATTTTTCTAGTTACTTTATTACTACTATTTACAAAGACAAAGAAAACAAAAGTGAATTTCATCACTGCTGAAATTGCACTAAATTAAATCTTAGTTTCTGTGGATTGGAAAAATTGACATTAATGTATAGTCAAATTTGTGTTTCTTTCTTCTTAATCTAAGAAATGAATGTGTTCACATGAATGAGAACAGATTCAAAGACTGGGTTGAACACTTAGTCAATTAAAAAAAAACCTTTAATGTCAGTGTACAGTGAGTGAGAAGTTTCAAATCAAGGGGAAGTGGGACAACACAAAGCCTTGACTATATATGTACCATAAAGAGATCAGCAACAAGGAAAAGTAACCCTTCAGATTCTTTGTTCATAGTGGTTCTTGGAAACAGAAGGTGGACACCCTAATTTTACACCTGTGTGCTAAATCATACTAGATACAGTGATCATTATGACAATGTCTTGATAATATACTCCAATTTACCCATTTATTTTGTTTTATGACTTCTATTAGGACCTAAAGCATATGATCATTCAAACCACTAAAACATTGACTAAAACAGTCAATGGCACAACACAGATTTATCTTACAGGTCCCACTCATTGAATACGTTTCTGCAAATTACCTTTTCCAGTTTTGTCTTTTCTTTCTCTTTTTTCTTCCTACTTCTTTCCTTCTCTCTTTTCCTCTTTGCTGTCTTTCACACCCCTTATTTCTCTCTACTATTGTATTTCCTAAGAGCTCAGACCCATCCTATAAGATTCAGGCCTCCAACAACTTAAGAATAGGGAGATTTGGGACATTGGTGATGGGAATGTCGCACTTGTGAAGGGGGGTGTTCTTTACATGACTGAAACCCAACTACAATCATGTTTATAATAAAGTTGTTTAAATAAAGATATTAATAAAATAAAATAAAAATAATAGATCTCTAATGTCTGTCTATATGTGTGCCTGAGTTTCTAGACAGTGGACTCCTCTCTGGTTGCCAAACCTAAATTTTAAACAATCCATTACTCTAGTGTATATAGCCTTTCTTATATGTTATCCCTCCTCCTTCAGAAATTATTCTATCCTCTCATTCCCCAATCCTGATTGATTATCTCTCCTTATTTAACCCTCTTTACACTCAGTTCTTAACCCATTAGGCACTGAGACCGACTTCCTGCCCCAATAAACCACCACCCAGCTCCCAAAGTGAAAGGTTACCCTCTCAGTTCCACATCTCATGTCCTGGCAAGAAACTATAACCAACACTCCTGCTAGTCATGCTATGTGGCCCTTCTTCTCACCCCCTCCCCAGATGTGGGTTGTTGCATGCTATTGGACCCAGCTCCAGAAGGACCACCAGCTCAAGGACACTATCTGATCCCTTATTGCCAAAAATCATCTCTCAAACTCTACAAGATCACGGTGTGGGATGAACTAGTGCCCTAAATTTCACACACACCCCCAGAAGAATATCTCAAAAGACATAATAGGATGCCTATATTTCCTCTGTACGTTTAATACCTCTATAATACCTCTTAGTGACTTGATTCTCAAATGTAAAGATAGTCTTCTCCATCACTTATTTTCTTTAATTACTTTTTCAAATTTAAATTTATTTATTTCTTCTATTTTTTTCTTTAACTTCACATGTTTTGGCTCTGCTTGGTATGAAAACCTAGAAGAAAAAGTCTTGCCTGGGATAAAAGCTCAGGTCAAAACAAGGGCACAGATATGTGTAGCCTATCATTCTTACCCCCAAATGCACCAGCAATATGTCACCATTTCCTTTTGCATAGGCATTCTAATAAAGGGAAAATCTTACACACAGAAACAAGCTGTGATCTACTAGGGATAAGAACCCATACATTTTACAATACAGGGTTCCTCCCACCCTGAACATGTGTCATGTGGCCCCATCTTAGAATTCATGATTGGACAGCGACCATTCAACCCAGAACCCCAGATCCCAGATGTAGAATCAACACAGTTCCCTGCAACAGCATCAGGAACCAAACTCCCTTCTGGGAAATTTCTAATACCACTCTGGCACCAACTTGCACCAGGTTTGCTATGACATCCTAACAAGAAGAAATGGCAACAACTTGATCTAAGAGCGGGTTGCCCTATCTCATGACCTAATGAAACCAGAATACATGTCGTCCTTTGCTCTGTGCAAAAACCAAGATCACTAAATATAGAAGACTGATTTTGACAAACACTACTGGGTAGAAGCTATTGTGAGACCAATAAGAAAGATCCTAACCTAGGCTTTGGCCAAAGAATTTGTATAAAAACCAAAATCTGGGGCTGGGCGGTGGCGCTGGAGGCAAGGTCCCTGTGCGCTGGAGGCAAGGTCCCTGTGCTAACCTAGGACGGACCTCGGTTCGATCCCCCGGTTCCCCATATGGTCCCCTGTGCCTGCCAGGAGCGACTTCTGAGCGAATAGCCAGGAGTAACCCCTGAGTGTCACCTGGTGTGGCCCAAAAACAAAAACAAAAACAAAAAAACCCAAAATCTCTAATTTCAGTGGTCTGATTTTGACAACTACCACTGAAGAGAACTTCTGGAACCGTAATGAAAACTCCATTCTAGGCTTTGTCAGAGGATATGAGCAAAACCAAAACCACTAATTATAGAAAACTTATTAAACAACAGTGATGGAACAGAACTTCTAGAACCATAAAGAGACTCTATTCTAGCCTTTGTCCTATGACCTGCACAAATACCAAGATCTCTATCTACAGAGGCATGATGTTATCATCCACAACTGAGCTGAAAGTTTCCTGGCACCATAAAAAGACCTTGAGTGTGAAATGGAGCCTGTAGTTGTACCCATGGCAGTATGCTTCAAGGGTGGAGAAACCCTGTATCTCTTAGGCCAAGGGAATTCCCTTTCTAATTTCCCCAATATTTACTGTGCCTATGCAAAAAAAAAAAAAAAAAAAAAAAAAAACACAAAACATTATCATACCAGCCCTCCTTCCTTGTTTTTTCCTTTTTCTTCTCCCTTTTTTTTTAATGCTCTGAACTCTTTTTTAAGTAACATGATCATAGTTGGGTTACAGTCACAAAAAGAACACCCTCCTTTACCAGTGTAACATTCCCCCTCCCTCTTCCCATCCCCTGCCTGTATTAGAGACAGGCATTCTTCTACAGTTATTTGCTTTGAAGTTCAGTAAGTTGTATTTTTTCCCTTAAAGGATAAAAGTAAAAAAATATATATAGTAAAGGTGTGATAGTGGCAATCGCCGTTGTTTGCATAGGTCCAAAAAAATATGGGGAAAACGAAAAAAATCCTTGGTCTGATTACAAAAAGGCCTCACACCAGAAGTTTATTGGCATAAGACTAACACTGGGTTCCAGGCATACCAGTCTGTCCAACCCGAATCATTCTCCGTGATCCCAGTGAAACTTTTTCACACTTTAGCTATTATGGTATCAGGTTCTTATAGTAAAGATTCTGAATTCTGTGCATTTCTTTCATTGATGTCAGGCTGATGTGGAGCATCCTCTAGTTTCAGCATACCATTAAATGTGGAGCGATCTGCCCTGCATACAGACTGTTGCTGAGTCGTCTGGGTGTTGACAGCACTCTTTGGAGTAAGTCAATTCTAAAGCAGTGGTAGGTCTTTCCTGGTGGAGGTTTGGATCCTGGTAATTTTATAGAAAATTGTGGTTGTTTCCATAGACGATATCCATTGTTCAGGTGTGTGTGGGCGATGTTCATTCTTCTGAGGCCTAAGCCAAGTCATTATGCCATGTTCAGGGTAAAAGGCCTAATTGCATTACCAAATTTGTGTTCCCATCTCTATTAGATAAGAAATTGTTTGCATATGTATTATTTTCCCATTTTAATGTGCCTATGCAGAAGAGAAGCAATGCCACAGGCTATTGGTGCATCTAGGGGCTGACAAATAAAGTTCAACATTCCCCATAGCTTGGTTCAAACATGAAATCTATACAGAGATACTCTTCTATAAGTATTGCTTATAAAATAGATCTCAAAGGGGGAAAATCAAACTATCAAATAACAAAACCAGTGGGCAAAATTGTCACTATCTGAGGATGTTCAAAAAGGGTTATAGATGTTAAGGGAATACATCTGAGATATACAAAAGAGATACACCCTTTTCTATTTCCTTCTACTGTGCTCATGCCGTTACCTTTTCATTTTTCTACAAGCCTATGCTTCCAATAACATTGTGGAGTTTGGACCTTTTATATTTGTTTGTATGTTATTCAAAAGCCACTGCAATTGGTTTTTTGTATTTTTATATTTCTGTTTAAGAACACAATACAAAAAGAATACAGATGATCTACAGTGTTCAAATACTGCACAGATTCTTATATTATGTAATATAGAAAGTGAACACAATAGTGTCTTAAGAGAATGAAACGTAGTAGCAGATGCCTTCAGCAAACTCTGCCCTTTATCAAGGACTTCATTTCACATTACTGAAGTCTTGAAATATTCCAAGACTTGAAGGCTGGAGTATTCGTCGTCCTTTTAAAAAGTCACCTGAAAATTTTTTTCATGATACCAAAACATTTTAACAAAACAAAGGGAGAATAAAAATAAGTTTATATTTAAGTTAATCTTTTTAATTTTGAGGGCCATGCCCAGCAGTTTACTCCAGGCTTTGTGCTCAGAGATCATTGATTGTGCTCAACCATGTCAGGATAGAACCAGTCAGCTGAAGGGACATGAAGCTTTCACCCTGAAAATCAGTAATAGAGTATTATTGTAGACACTTCTATATGAAGTTGACTTGTACTACAAGTGTTTAGGTCATGGTAGGAAAGACAGAATTTCTGGTGAAAAATCTAGAATACATTTTCTGTGGAAAAAATTTGCTGTTCCATGATAGGATAGCAAAATATACTTTTTGCAAGGGATTAAGAACATTACTTAATATAAGCTTAAATATTAACTTCTATGTTCAATTTCTAATCTCCCTTCTACTCTGTGTTACATTTAAGTTATAATTACATATTTATAATGCATAGATTAAAAGTGTACTCAACATAAATGTCAAGTTATGGCAAGTTATTGCAATTTATCTTAATATTATCTGATTTAAAATAATACTATAAATAATTTTGTGTTTAGCTGATACCACATTACATTGATCCAAGAATATAAAATTTCAAGTTTAGTGAAGAGCAATGTTAAAGTTTTTACTTCAAAGTAGCTAAGAGAGTGGATTTTAAATGTTCTTACTATGGGGCCGGCGAGGTGGCGCTAGAGGTAAGGTGTCTGCCTTGCAAGCGCTAGTCAAAAAGGACCATGATTCGATCCCCCGGCATCCCATATAGTCCCCCCAAGCCTGGGGCAATTTCTGAGCACTTAGCCAGGAATAACCCGTGAGCATCAAACAGGTATGACCCGAAAAACCAAAAAAAAAAAAAAACCCCAAAACCCAAAACCAAAAAACAAAATGTTCTTACTACAAGAAAGGATGGTTATGTGACTTTATGGAGTTATTTGTTTGTTACAGTTGTATTCATTTGTGATATTTAAGTATATCAAGTCAGCTTGCTATGCACCTTAATTTTGCAGTTATTTGTAAATGTATCTTAATAAAGCTGAGGAAATATTTTTTTTACTTAGTCACTGTGACTTACAAAGGTATTCATTTTAAGTTTCATTCAAGCACATAATGTTTTGACACCAAACACCAATCCCTTCATCAGTTTCACTTTCCTCCACCAATGTCCTCAATTTCCCTCTGAACTACCGTCCTGCCTTTGGGCAGGAATTTTTAAATAAATTTTATGCACTGAAGTTTAATTACTGATAGAATTTTTTGGCTCTTTGCTGTCTTTCACACCCCTTATTTCTCTCTACTATTGTCATGGTGTGCTCCTCTATAATCTGTCCATTCAGATTGACACTTCAGTGTCGAGCTTTTTTCTGAAGTCGAGGAAAAGTCTTGTTCTTAGTTTTGGGGAAATCATTATGAAAATACACTTTTTAGTCATTTTATAGTTGAAACTTTATTCAATCCCCAATGAGAATTTGTGATCCCTACCTTGTTAACCATGAAATAGTCTATTAGCAATGTCAGTTATAGATGAACTGAGAGTAAATAAATAGACCTGATTTTTATTATGGCAGATATTTCTTAGAGTTAGAGTCCATGAATACTTACTATTTCTCTATTTATTATTAAGCATACCTCTTTTTATAGTTTAATTAAAAGAGAAATAAAAAATTTAACTCATAAAAAATTAGCTCAACATTCAAAGTTTTTGTTGATAAGCACACTATAGACAGAACGTTGTGTCACCAAAATTTTCATATATTTACTTTGAAGAGAATCATGACATGGATCCAGTCCCAACAGATTCCATCAGTTGGTATCCTCACAAAGAAGAAAGGAATATAAGATAACTCTTTTTCCTCCTGAGCTCACAAAGCAGAGGTTATGTTAACACACATAGAGAAATGACAACTATTGACCAGGCAAAAAGAGATCTCAAAAAAACTCTATGCCCTGATCATGAGATTCACAATCTTCACTGTCAAAAATTTTTCTGGTGTGTGTGTGTGTGTGTGTATCTGTTTATAGCACCTCAGAAAAACTGGGATTAAAAAATAACACTTCATTGATTTGATTTATCTGATAATAGTCATGAACAAAGAAAACCTGATCCTCCATGGTTTTGGGACCACACCAGGTGGTATTAAGGCTTTTTCTGGCTTTGTTCAAAACTTACTTTTGGGTCTGCTCAGGGGTCACTTCTGGTGAATTTCAGGGGAACTCACAAAGTTCCAGGTATCAGACTAAGGTCTGCTATGTTCAAGGCACGTGCTTTACCCTCTGCACTACTTCTCTGTCCCCAAAAAGAAAATCTTTCCTTAGTATGTCACAATGCTTATATAGTTGAATATGACAGTACTGATCTAAAATGAAATTTACCAAAAGGATGTGAATTATTTTGCCGTATGGGGCAAATAAAAATAAAATAAAATAAATCATCATGATAAAAACCAGACGCAAAATTCACTAAGAAAACTTGTAAAAGAAATCTTTTACAGAACTTAGATAACAGTATATTTTAAAAAATTAAAGCACTCATGATATATAATAATCATTTGGAACAAAATTCTAAAATTGACACTGTTACTAAGTACAATGGAAAAAGACATAAATAATTAGGAATTGATTTAATAAGCTATATAGCTGAGAATAAAATCTTCAAATTGCTACTTAAGACAATATATGAAAGAAAACTTGCCCTGTGCATATAGCTAACCATTCTATTTATACCTCAGTCTTTTATCAAATTATTGATAAATAATACATTCAAAAATTGCATTTTTAGATTATATATTTATAATATATTTTATTAGAATTTGTTGAGATTCTATAAAATAGTAAATATTTTACAATGAATATAAAATTCTTGTGAAAATTTGTAAAATTCTGTGAAAATTCTGTGAAATTCTGTAAAATTGCTACATTATCCCTGTGTAAACAGACCCTGAGACATTGGAAGGTACTAAATTTGAAAAGGCCCTATTTGCCTGAGGGAGGGTCTTTTCAAAGCTGTCTGCTATTGCAGATCTTTTCAAAGCTGCCTGTACTCTCAGGGAGGGCGTTTGAAAAGTAGTACTTGTAGAAAAGGATGCTTGGAGGGTCCTGAAAAACCTTGGTTGCCTCTCCATGAGACATTCAGGAAAAGGGGAGAATGTAGCATAAATATCTGAATCATAACTTCAGTTAACATTCTAAAGACTCTTATTAGAGTCTCTCCTAAAGATTACTCAGATTTATATAAACACACCATATAATAAATATTTGTGTAAATTCAAGTATTCTTTATTTTAGTCTTACAGAATAATGACTACTCTCAAATCTAGCTTTGCTGTTAACCTATGTGCTGTCATATTAAGGGTTACTATTTCAGGCCCCGGTTCAGAATGCATGAACTGGAATAAGACCAAAACAATACCAGTCTTTGAGAAACTGACCTTGCTAGCTAAAAACTTCAGATAGCAAAAGCAGCCAAGAGTGTGAAAGTGCCGTAGGCCAGAAATTTATAAACATACAAAATGCCTTGAACAGTTTTCCCCTGTGCTTTTGCTTGGTAAAATAGTTTTGTCTGAAAATATACCTTGCCAAGAAATTGAGTATAAGAATTTCGCCTTTTGCTTTGAATAAACAAAACAGAGCTTGAACATCACTTGAATCTTTGGCTACTCTCTCCCTTTGCCGACTCTGTGCATACACCTTCCAAGGGGCCCCAGAAGATTCTTGGTGTCAGGGCTAATCAATCTATGACAAATAATTATATAATTCTGTGAAAATTATAACAAAAATTTATAACAAAAAATGGTAAGTCATTGATTTTACCCCATTCTGATCACACAGAGTTTTGCTGGTTTTGGGGTCATACTGACCATATACAGGGATTACTCCTGGCTCTGTGCTCATAGATAACTCTTGGCAGGGCTCTAGGAACCATATGCGACACTGCAATATATTGCAAGGCAATATATTAATATATGTCCTCTTTTCAGTATCTGGGTCAGAATTTTTTTTACTTATTTTAATTGTTTCTGTAATACTTGTGCTAAGAAAAAGGTCTTGAACATAGTATAATCAGATAAATACTGCATAAGCAAATAAATGAGTAAATGAATTGTGTTTTGTTACCTAATGTGCATTAAAATTATCTTTGCAGTGTTTAAGAAAGTTAAAAATGATGTTCTGGGTTTTGGGGAGGCCATACCCAGTGATGTTCAGAGCTTTTGGTTCTATTTTCAAGGATAATCCCCATCAGGCTCGAGGACTGAACCTATTGCTCTGGCCTTAAGTATGAATAATTATAAACTAAAAGAAGAAAATGAAAGTTAAGTGGATACTACTATTTAATGTATATGAAAATATGAAATTCAATGAAAAATCACTGACATTTTGGCATATGTTGTTTTTTGGTTTTGGGGTTTTTTTTACTGTTTTGCATTTGGTTTTGGTTCTGGGACCATACTTGCTAGTGTTCAGAAGTTACTCCTGGTTCTGTCCTTGAGAATATCTTTTGAAGTACTCAGGAACTTTGGAGCAAAAGAGAGCCTTGTGGTATAGAAACTATATTATACGGTGGAAGAAATTAAACTCAAACTCAGGCTTCCTGCAAACAAAGCATGCACTCTCCTCAAGGTGGTTGCATTGCCCTCAATGTATACTTATATAGCACCTATCAATGTCATAAACTTTTTTATTTACCTCCGATATACTTAACATTTATGATATACTTAATGATACTTATGATACCATTAATGATTAATTATGATCTAATTAATTATATAATTACATTTATGATATATTTAACATTTATGTCACCTATGAGAGCATGTCTTTGTGAAATACACATCATAAAAAATAGTTTAGGGTAAGTGTTTGTTTCATAGTAGGTATGCAATCATTTGTATTTGTTAAAAGAATAAGTTTCAAGACTAGATGCACAATCCAGATAGTAGGCTACCTAGAAATTATGCTTTGATTTACATTGAATAAAAGTCTAACACCAAAATATAAGTCAAAAATATTACACTAGTTATTTATTAAAATTCATATAATTAAGTTACAAATCAAAAAATGAATAATATCTATTATGTTTTTCTAAAAACTTTGTCACAATTATTTTATGTTATTTTCAAATTAAAGCATTATTAAAATATGTACATCCTAATTCCAGGCATAACTCTTTTTTTTCAAAAATTTTAGGATAAGATAGTATTCACCATGTGCCATATGCAAAATGTCTGTATTTAAATGTTAATGCCCTTATATTAGAATTGGGAGTCACTTAAACCCATAAGTCATCAGAATCTAGTGTTAACAAGAGGAATAGAGATTTACCTGATTAAGAATTGTTTAGCAAATTTTAGGGAAGTGAATGGCATTTAAAGTATTTTGGGAAATAAAGCATTAAAGCATTCAACATTTCCCAGATGCTTACCTTTAAATTTTGAAATGAAAGAAATATATATATATACAATAGTAAAAAATATTATTCTTAGAATGCCTTACCTTTTTACCAGTGACATATTTGACTCTAAAACCCACCTCTAGATAGCTGAGGGCATTTAACTGTGAACTCCTTAGAGGCATCAAAACATTTTGGTCATCATTATACCTGACTCACAGTTTACTAAATGTCTGCAGGGTAAATGTGACTATGAGGAACTTGCCAGCCATGCATCATTACTTATATTATGCAGCATTATTATTTGTCATAAATCATTAAGCTATCCCAATAATTGCTGTGTGATTACAAAGCTTGTATTGAGGCTACCCAGGAGAGGCAGAATGTCTACTGCCACATCATATATCAATCAGGATTATGGCTAAGAAAGTTCAGTTCAATTCACTAAAGATTTATTAGTCACCTGCTAAGCTTTTCTAAATGTTCTAAGAAAATAAAAAAAGCAAATTTATTTATTCTTGCCCTTAAAGTGACTGTTCCATTTTGAAGCAGGAAACAAGTTGGGAATGTATTCCCACAGCAATGAATTCTTGAGATGTAATAAAATCAAGAGACAGGATTTGGAGGAGTTACTTAATCATTGATAAATCTCATCTGCCACCACTATTGGCCCAGAGAAGACTGGATCTCTACCAAGGGAAGCTCCAGCAGAAACAAAGACCAGGAAAAGAATATCAAAGAAGATCACTAACTACCCAGCACTTCACCTTGGCAACTACCCTAGTAACAAGACTCTTGACTAGGGAGAAAACCACAGAGGTGGCAGGTTGGGAAACCCTATAAAAACCAACCTAGAATAAAGAAGGTAGGCATATGTCTTGCCAGCGAATGCCACGAGTATTTCTCCTCTTGAGAAGTGGATTTTAGTGCTTTCCTACTTTCATGCTGGGCTGTGCGCTGGGCTCTTTCATTCTTTGGAGAAGTCTACTCTCTCTCTCTCTCTCTCTCTCTCTCTCTCTCTCTCTCTCTCTCTCTCTCTCTCTCTCTCTC
>PVKC010019735.1:0-18909 GCA_004027635.1 Crocidura indochinensis
ATTTTTCACTTATTAAAAGGTAATTAAGAAATCCCTACTGAAAACTTTACACTTAAATGCCTGGTTCTTTGGAGAGAGCTCTGAGTCAGACTGAATTAAGAAATGAAACACAATATTAATAGTTCTAGGCACTATGCTATGGTTTCTAAGTTTGTAATTAACAGAAAACATAATAATTCTCTAAGGAAAAGAAATCATTCAGAACCAATTTTCAATTCCCTAAATGTATTATTTTTAAAAGAGTCATGAACCATGTTGGATATTTAACTTAATTATCATTACAAAGTGCATGGTTATGATGCATTTGGAGATAATTCAAAGAGGGTTACCTTTCAAATGGGATAAAATTTCTAGTTATTTAACCTCAAAATTTGTAAACACTTTACTACATTAATTTATCAAATGAATAAAGAGCTTCATGGGTGGTGGCATGGTAAATGGACAAATTCAATGTAAAAAGTAAAATTATGCTTTAACTAACTTAACTATAATTGCTTTCTAGACCTCTAAAATTACACTTAACTAGCCAAAAAACTAGGAAGAAATGAACACTAAATTAAAAATGTGTCACCTTAGGCCGGTGCAATAGCACAATAAGTTGAGTATTTTCCTTACTCATCATTGACCCAGATTTAGTTCCTGGCATCCCTTATGGTTCCTCAAGCTTACCAGGAGTGATTCCTAGGTGCAGTCAGGATTAACCCTGTGCACTTTCAGTGTGACCCCCAAATAAACAAACAAAATGATCTTAATTATTATTATTATTTTTGGGGTGGGGTGGAGCCCACACCCACTGCTGTTCAGGGTTTTCCCCTTACTCTGCCCTCATGAATCATTCCTGGTGATTATAGGAGGATTTTAAGGGATGCCTCAAGTGAAACTCACATCTATCATATGCAAGCCCTGTCCACTATACTATCTCTCCAGTCCCTCTTCCAATGTTTTTAAATGGAAAAGTCAGTCTGGTTAGTTTGTATTAGTGTCTGTATTAAAACATTTCCTTGGAAGTTTGCCAGGTGCCTGCAGTTCTGTCCAGGTTCGTTTGAGGGTAAATGAAGTTCTTAATGCAGACACACAACCAGGGTTCAGGCTACAACTCTGACTAGAACAACTCTGGCATTGGCTCACTCCTACTTGGCTTCTGCCCACACTTGTAATCAGATCAGACATTTGGATCATCGCCCCTCAGCCTTCTGAGTTACATTTTCATGACATTAAATGAGTCACAAAGAAAATCTTCCCTGAGCAATGATATGCATTATATATACAGTTTTATATACTAGAAAGTCAAGGAATTTTTGTTGAAATAAGGGCTAAAGATTATCACTCTGGACCAGATCTGGGTACTGAAAGGAGATAAGGTGATAGGCATGATAACCCTTCAGTTACAACATTGCAAAGCACAGGAAAAAAGGAGAGAGAGCGAGAGAGAGAGAGAGAGAGAGAGAGAGAGAGAGAAAGGGAGAGGGAAAGAGAGAGAGGGAAAGAGAGAGAGTAAGGTGGAAAGGGAGACGGAAAGAGAGGGAAAGGGTGAGGGAGAGGAAGAAGGAGAAAGATAAGAAATATCTGCCACAGAGATTGACAGGAGAGAGCCATAGGGGGAGGGAAAAGGGAAAACTGGAGGCAGGAAATGAGCACTGGTGAAGGGTCTTGTATATTATGACCAAAAATTATGAACAACTTTCTAGCTATGGGGGAGAAACTACTGTATTATGAACAACCTGTAAACCATGGGATTTAAATAAAGTAATTATTAAAAATTGTTCTTTATATGACTGTAATCATACTACTATAATCATATTTGTAATCACGGTGTTTAAATAAAGATAATTATATAAAAAAATAGAAAAAGGAAGTCTGTTGAAAAGCCTTTGTGCTCAATGGTACAAAGCACAGAGTCATTATTATAACCCATCCCAGGGGTTCTCAAAACTGCAGAGGAAACTCACATATTAGGTGAGTGACTGCATGGATGGCTGCCCCTTTGGCTGGAGCATCCTGAACAGTAACTCATCTTCATCTGAGAGATGGGGCAGCCCCTACTTAGTGCTCTAGTTAACCAAGTTTTCTCTTCAATTTTTCCCAGGACTGGGGATAGGACCAGGCAGGAACAACGACAAATCTAGAGAGCAGAAGTAAGGGATGGCTAAGAAGAGTCAGCACTGCAGTTTAAGTGTAAGTTCCTTGGCTAAGTCTTGGAACTGAAACAGAAAGTACAGGCATCAAACTCACATGACTCTGGGAGAAGTATAATACTCACTGCTAATACTAGTGAGTCCTAAATCAAGTGTGAAAGCCTCACAAGGATGAACTCCTCACAATCAAGTGTGCAATCCTCTCAATTAAAACGTGAAATGATTGATGACTTAGACCTAAAAAATTAAATGAGCGAATGATCTAACTTTTTAAGAAGTAGTTGCTGGGTAAGCCAAGGAAGAGCCCACTCCTCCACAAAGTCAGAAATGCTCATCTGAAAAGTGCTGCAGGAAAACTGGGCTGGTTATAAAAAGAAGGATCTGAAACAGCTGGGCTGAATTATGAGAGAAAGAAGGCTAGTTCTTTTTTTTTTTTAAACTTGATTGATTGGCTTTTTTTGGGCCACACTCATTGGTGCTCAGGGATTACTCCTGGCTATGCACTGAGAAAATGCCCCCGTGGCAGACTGGGGGTTTGTATGGGATACCGGGAATCCACTAGGTTCCTCCTGGGTCAGCTGCACACAAGGCAAATGTACTACAGCTGTGCTATCTTTCCAGCCCCCCACCCCACATTGGGGTATTAGAATTGTTTGGAAAAGGACATTCAGTCCAAGCTCATCTGATATGAGTCCCCTTAGTTCAGATTTTATTTGTTTAGGTTTGGTTAGGGGGTTATACCTGGCTTCTCCAGGTTATTCCTGACTCTGTGCTCAAGAATTCCTCCTGGTGGGCCCAGGAGATAGCATGGAGGTTAAGGCGTTTGCCTTTCATGCAAAAGGTCATTGGTTCGAATCCCGGTGCCCCATATGGTCCTCCGTGCTTGCCAGGAGCAATTTCTGAGCATGGAGCCAGGAGTAACCCCTGAGCACTGCCAGGTGTGACCCAAAAACCAAAACAAAACAAAAAAAAATTCCTCCTGGTGATGTCAAGTTATGCAAAGGTTGGAGATCGAATCAAGGTTCACCACGTTCAAGACAAGACAAGTTTTATTCCTGATTCTCAGCCCTACTACAGGTCCAAGTAAAATGTTTTCTCATATATCTTATTTTTTTCAGTGTGATTGCTTTTATCTTCATTGTAACTATGCCCTAGAATCATCATAACAGTTGTACCTCACAATCCAACTCAAATCATGTATTAATATTGGCATTTTTTTCTTCTTTTTGTTGAGGTGTAATATTGGCATTTATTACTTAATAAGATCACAGCATGCTTATCACAGTTCTAAGTGCTTCATGTGATTTAATATTTGCAATAACCATGTGTTCAATCATTACTATTGTCCACATAAGGAAAATAAAGCACACATGTTTTATTCAGATTATTTATATTTCACCTCATTTTTCTTTATCCACTTGGCTTTGTTTCTAAGACTTAGAAAAGCCCTTTTTCAGCAAATGCCTTTTTCCTACCTTAACAATGGCACTTTACAGCTGTACCTTTGGAAGTAAGTTGTCTTGGAAGATTTTATTTAACTCCTTACCCCTATATCTCAAGTTCCATATCTCAAACACGTTGTTGAGTTAAAGACTCACACTTGGATATTTAGCTCCCATATGATCCGGCTATCCCACTCCTAGGAATATATCCTAGGAATACAAAAATACAATTCAAAAATCTCTTCCTCACACCTATATTCATTGCAACAGGATAGTCAGACTCTGGAAACAACCAAGATGCCCTTCAACAGATGAATGGCTAAAGAAACTATGGTACATATGCACAATAGAATATTATGCAGCCATCAGGAGAGATGAAGTCATGAAATTTTCCTATACATGGATGTACATGGAATTTATTATGCTGAGTGAAATAAATCAGAGGGAGAGAGATAGATACAGAATAGTCTCACTCATCTATGGGCTTTAAGAAAAATTAAAGACATAACTGTAATAAGGCCCAGAGACAATAGAGAGGAGAGCTGGAAGGTCCAGCTCATGACATGAAACTCACCACAAAGAGTGATGTGTGCAGTTATGGAAATAACTACACTGAGAATAATCATAACAATGTGAATGAATAAGGGAAGTAGAAAGCCTGTCTCTAATACAGGCAGTGGTGGGGAATGGGGGCATTGGTGGTGGGAGTGCTGCGCTGGTGATGGAGGGTGTTCTGTTTATAACTGAAACTCAACTACAAACATGCTTGTAATCATGGCATTTAAATAAAGATTTATGTTTACGAAAAGACTTTTTTTAACTGGTTGAAGCCTGTGTGATGTCATTCTTATACTCTGAGGAGGCGAAATATCAGTAGTGCTGAATTGCATGTGATCTATTAAGTTCTAGATTTTTATTTCTCAATCAAAAAAAATTCCTCACTGCAGGGCAAAAAAAAAATAGGACATTGGGTAAAATGTGGGCCTTGCAAACAGTTGACCCAGGTTTGATCCTTGGTATCCCACTAGGTTCCCTGAACCCTGACCAAAAAAAAAAAAAAAAAAAAAAAAAAAGCCCTGAGCACTGCCTGTTGTGGACCAGAAACAAAACAAATAAACCAAAATAAGATGAAAGGTTTGTATGTAAAGATGCAGAAAAGGATCAATGCTGCCTTACATTAACAGAGGAGGTTCACAGAAAGTTCACCATAAAGGGCATGTGCAAACTAGTTATATATTTGACAATCTCCTAGGCAAGGTCAGAGAAATCAAAATCAATAGTCTCCATTTGAGGAGCTGCTAACAGGTCAAAGTGGGGCTGTTTGTGGAACAAATTAGCAAAGCAAAAGCTAAAGGAGAGTCTTTGAGGACTTGGCCTGATTGAAACTTGTATTCAAATTGAAAGGTTGCATGCAGGTCAAGAGCTTACCACTTTAGAATCATGAAAACCCTGAACAAGTGATGATGGATTATTAAAAATATGCCACTATTCAAGAAGTCTATTAAGCTTGTTAGTTTCAATGTCAATCCAATTAGACTAAAAATTACAAGCGATAAAAGACTCTAACCTATTGTTAAGATAAAATTGAGATGTGTAAATGCTAGCTGCTTTATAGAGTTTGTCCTTCCTCTAAAAAAATATTTAAACACTGTAGTTTACAATGTGTTTCAAATACACCTGTGTCTGTATTGTTCCAAGCCAAGTCTCAACACCAATAAACCATTCCCTCCACCATTGTCACCATCCATCCCCAAGCCTTTCCCCTTAGCTGCCACAGAATAATTTATTCAGGGGAAAAGGGAAAAGAACATTTGTGAATTGTTATATCTCATGAGAATCATTAAATCATTTTCTGAAAGTTCATAAGTTTAGCCTTCTCTGTTGTTTTTGTTTGTTGAGCTTTGGTGGCCTCTATGCAACTTTCCCATATAATTTGGTTCACTCCTATTGGGGTGTCAGATTTCCCACCTATTTTTGTGAGTTGCTCTGGGGTGTCAGTATTGTGAAATTTGAAGTAGTTGTGTGGATGCTTAAGCTTACATGAGTCGAGGAACTCCAAGCTCAGTGGAATTGGGCAATGAGGTTACTGAGCCATTTTCCTTCTGTATAAGAAGATTTTAAATTAGAGAATTTTATGCAATAAACAATAGCTTATTTAAAATGAAATAGAATCATTAGGTTTCTGTGTCAGTGAAATCTAGCTTTTAGCTCTACTACTGCCATTTGAAAAGTAGGTGGTTGATCTTGATCTTGATATTCAGTAAAATCAGAAAACAAATGATCACATAAATTGTCAAAATATGTGACTCATTTGCGTACAGGTTTCTTAAGATTCTTACTTAATTTTTCTTTTTTCAATTCATTTCCCTTTCTTATAACTGAGAGAGCTGGAAATTAAATATTACTGAGAAGAGAGTATTTTCCCTGGCTTTTTGCTCTCCCAAATAAAACTTCTCATCATTTTTCTTTATAGATGAAGTAAGAATTGTTCCTGAGGTAGGTCTTACTCCTTTATTCAAACTATTAGTCTTTATTAAAATGAAGTCCCACCAAGTCTTACTCTAGAGTATTTCCTTTCTTCCCAAAAATAAGGTAAAGGTTCGCCTATACTCTCATAGCACCTCTCTTTGCAAGACTCATGCACTGTGGTGTATTGAAAGTATTTGATTAATCTACCTACCTTTTCTTCTAAGTTCTGGGTGAAATAACTGTCTTTGTCGTGTCCTCCTGAAAATTATGGCCCCAAATTGCAAGGATGATCAATAAAGATATGCCCTGAGTACCTGAAATAAAGGAATGCATCTTTAATCATTTTAAAAGGCATAACATATAAAGAATGAGTTATATTTTATATATTCATTGTAATATCTAGAGTTACCTTTTATTATAAAGATAAGAATTATCTTTATAAAATGTTTTAACATAAAATAGCATGCTCTATAAACCATTTAACCAAATCATACAATTACTATCCATGGCAACTTGCATGTATACCATCATAGCAGACAGGATAGTATGAATGAAAAACTTTCTAGTAGCAAACACCAAATATAGTAAAGTGCGTGTGTTTGTTTGTGTGAGAGAATTTATGGGGGAGATTGGGTGGAATTATGCATACCTGGGTGGGAAAAGAGAAAATAGTAAGAATCAAGTCTCAAAAATAAAATTTTAAAACATGATTTAACATAATGAAAACTTCTTTTTTTTTTTTTTTTTGGTTTTTGGGTCACACCCGGCAGTGCTCAGGGGTTACTCCTGGCAGGCACGGGGGACCATTTGGGGCACCAGGATTCGAACCGATGACCTTTTGCATGAAAGGCAAATGCCTTACCTCCATGCTATCTCCGGGCCCCATGAAAACTTCTTAGAAATGGCTATTGCTGATCTTCTGGGGAGTTTGTACCAGAGTCTCTGAGCAAAGGCTGGGAAGAAAGCTGCAACAAAAATATGAGTTGTTACAAAATCTGTAATAAATAAGTGAACTGGGGAAGAAATCAACCAGCAAAACCCTCTTTCTATCTCAATGATGGGCAACAGGGATTCTGTCTCCAATGTAGGTCTGGGACTTCCTGGCAAAGGGGACTTATCATAATACTGACTTTATTGACTCACATGAATTAGCATCAACATATGTGGATGCCAGTAAACTAACCTACATGCCTTTGAGTATGTCTGGAGTCTGGCAATGTAAAGGCTGTAGGTAATGGTAAACATGATGATTAAAAATATAAATTGGTATGGAAAATTTTATGAGCAAGGCTTAACATAATGTCATGGACATTTAGGGAAAATATTCTCTTTGCTGATGAAAAATAGGTTACAATAAAGTAGTGCAAGTCTTTAATCAGGATCTATGTAATATTTTTATAGCTGACAATCAGGCTGCTGACAATTCCAATAAAGGAGTTAAAAGGAGAATCACAAATAAGAATATTTGAAGACATAAATATTTTCTCACAAAATATTTTCTCCAAAGATTGTGAGAAAGAAACTAAAAGGGGGTAAAACCCATTTGTCTCAAAAAATCTGTGTAGATCATGTATGTTCTGATTTGTATAAGGACAGAGAGTAAATCAAGATTGCAATGGGAAATGCATAAGACAGAAATCTGAGGTATTTGATATCTTTAGGGTTGTTAGTCTTGTGAATTTGTTACTGATTTTTAAGTAACTGAGAGTTTATTTATTCACATTGTTATTCATTTATTTATTTTTAGATACTCATCAAACTTGGCTTACCAACAAATAACAAACTTCTCTTTTGTGAAGTTTCTTTTTGGTTCACATCCAGCGGTGGCGCTCAGGGCCTACTCCTGACTCTGTGCTCAGAAATTGCTCCTGGCAGGCCTCCGGGGACCATATGGGATGCTGGGATTCGAACCACCCAGCGTTCTGGATCAGCTGCATGCAAGACATAAATGCCTTACCACTGTGCTCTCGCTCCAGCCCCATGTTTTTGTGACGTTTTTTAAGATACTATTCTGATTTGTATTATACCAGCTTTAATCTGTATATTATTTTTTGAAATCATATCTTTATTTTTTAATTCATTTATTTATTTTAATATATAAAATATTTATTTAAGCACCATGATTACAAGCATGATTGTAGTTGGGTTTCAGTCATAAATAGAACCCCCCCTTCACCAGTGCAACATTTCCACCATCAATGTCCCCCATCCCCCCTTTCCAATTCTTGCCTTTATTTGAGACAGACATCCTATTTCTCTCACTCATTAAGAATTTCATGATAGTTGTTAGTGTAGTAATTTCCCTAACTACACCACTACTTTTTGTGGTGAGTTTCATATTGTGAGTTGGTCCTATCTTTAAACTATCATTTTTTTCAAACTACGAATACAATAGTTCTTTTACTTTATTCAGGTTTTAGTTTAGATTCTTCCATCATTTCTCCATCAGGGTTCTGAACACATTATTTATTGATTTTCTTCCCGAGAAATTTTAGAACCATGGTTGCTATTATGTATTTAATCAGTGTTCCTCTTGCGTTTTCTTTTATTGTTCATTTATGGCTCACATCCAGTGATGCTCAAAAATGTAACTCCTGGCTCTTCAATCAGAGCTCACTAAAGGAGAGGTTCAGGGGACCATATGGGGTCAAACCAGAGATCAAACCTGAATGAGCTGTGTGCAAGGCAAAAGCTCTCTCCACTCTGCTACAACTTTTGCACATTCCTTTGGCATTTTCTCTGTAGTCATAGAATAGTGGTTTATGTAGCTTATGTGGTTAAGAATATTAGATATTTATTGATGTTTAATTCACAAAATGTAATATGCATTTTTCTTTTATCATTTTAAGACTCATTTGGTAAATTATTTTGAGTGATTTTGTTCCTTAAAATGAGAAATGCCACTTAATTAAATAATCATACTTTCTCTTCCTTCCTTCTGGTTTTCAACTCAAATTGATTTCTATGGTCATTGATAGCATTATAAAAGACTTTCTGATTCATAGGTCCCTAAAATTAAGACCTGCTCTCCCTACTATATTTCTTGGTCATGTCGAACTATGTCGAAGCATGGTTTCCCCAATTCCTCTATTCATGGACCAATGTATAAACACACAGTGACTTTGTATATTCATCCTGAAATTCCAGACATGTTCTCTTTCATTAGAAAATGTCCCCCCAGGGCCGGAGAGATAGCACAGAGATGTTTGCCTTGCAAGCAGCCTATCCAGGACCAAAGGTGGTTGGTTCGAATCCTGGTGTCCCATATGGTCCCCCGTGCCTGCCAGGAGCTATTTCTGAGCAGACGGCCAGGAGTAACCCCTGAGCATCGCTGGGTGTGGCCGAAAAAAAAAAAACAAAAAACAAAAAAAAAAGAAAATGTCCCCCTGAATCATACCATGATCTTGTTTATAATCTGAGTGATAACCAGATTTTTAAGCAGAATTGAAGAAGTGAAGAAATAGGGTTACATGCTATAAGGTTCTTATGGACCCAGATTGAAAAAAATAAGCAAAGAAGGATATTTGGGTTCATGGTAGAGATCCATGAGATCCAAAGCAAAAGAGAGAAAGAGGTACATGAAATCATGGAGAAAGAATTGCATGAAGTAATACCAAAGCAAATATCAGTTTAGAATCTAAATATTCATCTCAAGAGTAAGAGAAAGGGCGAAATTTAGAAAAATGTGTCAAAGATAGAACCTACAATATATGAACATTTAGGTATCATCAGAGCTAGAGAAAGTAGTAATCAGGTTGAATACATTTTAATGAACATGATTGATTTATATGTGTTTTGAAAGTAACCTCAAGTCAGCTAAAAGTAAATTAAGATGAGAAGCTAAAAAGCCATAAGAAAGCAATGAAGTTCACTGTAATTGTGTGGAGTTTTATGTTCTTGTTTTTGTTTTTGACAACCAATTTCTGACAAGTGTAACTATCCTCAAATAGACCCCTGATGCATTCTGGAAATCTAGAATCAGTAGGTAACATATAAATCTTCATTCTTTTCCAAGTAAACAGAAATCCTCTCATGGGCTTAGTAAATTCAGGAAGTGCATTATTCACCTTATTCTTAGTTTGAACAATATTAACAGGTTCTATCCAGTCACCTCAAGGTTGCAAGGAATACAGCTTGAGAATTTTAAATAGGACAAGAAGATGCTGAACAAAAGGAGTTACTGGAGTTAGGAGGGACAATGATGATTTGAACCTTCGAAGGAGCATATGACAATTGTTTTATTTATTTCTCACATAACTTTGAGGGAGGATTGGGCCACACCTGGTGAGTCTCAGGGGTTACTCGTGGCTACTGCTCAGAAATCGCCCCTGGTTTGAGGGACCATATGAGACACCAGTGATCGAACCCTGGGCAGTAACATGCAAGGCAAATGCCCTACCACTATGCTATCTCTCCAGCCCCATTTTCTCACATAACTTTTAAATCTTCAGTAGCCTCACAGCCGGAGAGATAACACAGTGATAAGGCATTTGACTTACATGCAGCCTACCCAGGACGACCTGTGTTTGACCCATGGCATCCCATGCAGTCCCCCGAGCCTACCAGGAGCTATTTCTAAGCACAGAGCCAGGGCTAATCCCTAAATGCCACAGAGTGTGGCCCAACTTCCTCCAAAAAAACTTCAGTAGCTTTTATTATATTCACATTATTGTGTGAATACCACTATTTGTTCCTAAATATTTATGATTTTATCAAGAAAAAATCCCATGTCAGTTTAGTAACCAATTCTAATGTCTAATATGTACCCTTCAGCTGCAGGCAGCTAACAGTATAGTTTCTGTTCTCAGTATTTATCTCTGGGCTAGTCCATGAAAACGGGCCAACAATACATGACATTTTATATTCACTTTCTACCTCTGAGAATATCTAAAGGTTGACCTATGTTGCAAAATTTTATTATATTTATGACTAACATTCTATTGTATATACCAAGATCATTTTGTCCATTTTCCTAGTAATAGCTAGAATATTTCCGTATTTTGATGATTGCTAATAGTGTGGTTATGAACAACTGTGTACAAATCCTTACCCGATTATCTGTTTTCATTATTTTTTGTGTCCCTGTGTGGGTGTGGAATTTCTGGGTCAAAAGATAATTACAGATATAACATTTTAAATAAGTTCCCATCTGTTTATAATAGTGGCTATATACTTTTACATTCCAACAGTTGCTGAGCACTTTATTTTGTTTACAGCCTCTAAAAGGAACAGGTTAATTTATTATTTAAAAGTTATAGTGATTCTTAATGGTATTATGTGATATAATTTTATAGCTTTTATTTACCATAATAGATAATAAAGTTAATAATGAATGCAGATAAGCAACTTTACATCCATGGAACATCTGTATATCATTTTAAAAAGACATCTATTCATGTTCCTTTCCCATTTTTAAGTTAAAGATTATTTGTATTATTTGGTGATTTCTACTTGTTTCTTTGTTTTGTCCTTTTATTAAGAGCTCTACATAAATTCTAGGACTATACATTTTACTTGATGTATGATTCACACCTGTTTTATTCTTCATGGTAGGTTGCCTGTTTGCTTACTGGATAAAATAGTCTATAATGTGAAAAACTTCAATTTTGATACCTTATTTTGTAGATTTTAATTAATATTTGCACATTATTTCTATATACAAATCCAATGTTAAACCTGTGCTTATGAGAATTTAGCCTTTGTTATCATCTAACAGTTTTCTAGTTTTCACTCTACCACTTAGATCATAAGCCATTTTTTCACCAATTATTGCTTTTTATAAAAGTCTTTTTTAAGCACAATGGTTGCAAACATGGTCGTTATTGAGTTTCAGCCATAAAATTCACATGCGCCTTCAACAGTGAAAGTTTCCCACCACTATTCTTTTTATAAAATCTTTACTTAAGCAGCATGACTACAAACATTATTGTAATTGTTCATTCATATACAGAGCACCTCCCTTTATTAGTGCAACATCACCAGTGCCCAATTCCTTCTTCTCAACCCTGCCTGTATTTGAAACAGACATTCTACTTCTCTCACTCATTAAAATTGTCATGATAATTATTAGTGAAGTTATTTCCCTAATTGCACTCACCACTCTTTGTGGTGAGCTTCATATTGTGAGCTGGTCCTTCCAGCTCTCATTGTCTCTGGGCATTATTAGCATAATACCTATTGTCTCTGGGCATTATTACCATAATGTCTTAAATTTTTCTTAAAACTCATAGATGAGTGAGACTATTTTGTGTCTATTTCCCTCTGACTTATTTCATTCAGCATAATAGATTCCATGTACATCCACCTATAGGAAAATTTCATGACTTCATCTCTCCTGACATCTGCATAAAAAAAAAAACGGTACCACAGTATTTTTTAGCCATTCATCTGTTGAAGGGCATCTTGGTTGTTTCCAGTGTCTGGCTATTGTAAATTGCACTGCAAAGAATATAGGTGTGAGGAAGAGATTTTTGAATTTTATTTTTGAGTTCCTAGGGTATATCCCTAGAAGTGGTATAGCCTGATCAGATGGGAGCTAAATTTCCAGTATTTTGAAGAAACTTCATATTGTTTTCCATAAAGGCTGGACTAGATGGCATTCCCACAAGCAGTGAATGAGAGTTCCTTTCTCTCCACATTCCAGCCAGGATTGCTTGTTCTCATTCTTTGTGATGTGCGGCAATCTCTGTGGCATGGGATGGTACAACTTCATAGTTGTTTTGATTTGCATCTCCCTGATAATTAGTGATGTGGAGCATTTTTTCATGTGCCTTTTGACCATTTGTATTTTTTCTTTGACAAAATGTCTGTTTATGTATTCTCACCATTTTTTGAAGGGGTTAGCTGTTTTTCTCTTGTTAAGTTCTGTCAGTACCTTGTATATTTTTTATATTAGCCCCTTGTCTGATGGACATTGGGTGAATAGTTTCTCCCATTCTTTAGGTGGCTTTTGTCTTCTAGGCACTGTTTCCTTAGAGGTGCAGAAACTTCTCAGCTTACTATAGTCCCATCTATTTATCTCTGCCTCCACTTGTTTGGAGAGTGCTGTTTCCTCCTTGAAGATGCCTTTAGTCTCAATGTTATAGAGTGTTATACCTACGTGTTGTTCTATATATCTTATGGTTTTGGGTCTGATATCAAGGTCTTTAAGTTAAATTTTTTATATCGTGCGAGGTAAAGAGTTGGTTACTTCCCATTATTAGTTACCAAAAGACACATTTCCTCTATGTATGGCCTTGATGTTCTGTTGAAAATCAAGTGGCAGTAGATTATGAACTTATTTTTAGATTCATTTCTACTTTCTTTTTTTTTTTTTGGTTTTTGGGCCACACCCAGTGACGCTCAGGGGTTACTCCTGGCTATGCGCTCAGAAGTCGCCCCTGGCCTGGGGGACCATATGGGGCACGGGGGATCGAACCGCGGTCCGTCCAAGGCTAGTGCGGGAAGGCAGGCACTTTACCTCCAGTGCCACCGCCCGGCCCCTCATTTCTACTTTCTTAGCACAGAAAATCTTTCATTCACAGAACAGGTTCTAGAATGGTCCTGTTTCATTCCATGTCATTTTGTTCTCATGTTAAGTAAAAGAGTCTCCTCAAGAGCTATCATCCATAAGAAGGAGATTACACATTCTCCTGGGTTTTGTTTAGGTACATAATTTCTTCTTATAACCAAATATGTGTATATATGAGGTTCATAGGCTTAGTTAACCATAGTTGGAGTGAGTATGGAGTATGACCCCCACAACCCCAAGACTGAAGAGCCTCTGTCCATTGTTGGATGCTGGCTCAAGCCCTGAATTTTCTAAACAGGCCATTGCTACCCAGAACCTTAGGCTACAACTAGAGGGTCAGTAAATAAATGAATAAATATTAATAAATGGACACAAACCATCATTGAACATTAGAAGTATTTGATGTATTTTTGAGAATTTTTATAGTATTTTATAACTAGAAAATCTGCTACTAGAAATCTTATATCAATTAGCCTTCGATAAAATTGGTTTAATTTAAAGTCACTGTTTCCCAAAACTCAGAGAGATGTTACATTAGGCCACAAATTGAACATGGATTCCACCTCCCATTGGTGAATAGTCTAATAATTCAAAATATTTTATGTTGTATGAATACAGATAATTAGGAAAGTTCTAACAGAATGAAATAAATTGATGACAAAATAATTGATTGTTCTTCTACATCTACTATTTTTTTCCAGATGCACACAGTTTTTCATGAGCCATTGAGTACTTGATTTATGCAAATTCCAACATCTATTCTTTGTAATACCTCAACTAAGGGGGATCCAAGCAAAGTCAAGTCATACACATCCATAATTTGTTGATAAGACATAAACATTTAGTGCAAGCTCACATGAGGTGACTCGGGTCAACAGTTTCAGGACACTTGAAAAATTATTGATACATTTTTTGTCTGAAGAAAATCATAGGTAAAGAATCAAGTATTTGCTTGTATGAGGTGTTTTTAAGGCTCTCCATTGGAACTTCTGGGACATTGTGACATCCCACGCTCATGTGACTCATATATCTTGGCTGTGCCTCAGCCTGGAGTCAGCAGTTGGCCTCACCTCACTGCTTTCATCGGGGAAAGGACTCAACAGAGGTGACCTTGACACTACTGATCATGCACACTTGGCCATGGGAGACGCTGCAGAGCTGTGGATCTATTCATCACTCATGGACTGTTTTCTAATTTATATGACTTCAAGTCAGAATATCTATTGTCTCTGGAAATTTCCAATAGTATACAAAGAGCTATTTTTAATAAATGTCAAGAATAACATCATTTTTCTTTTATATTCTATAGTTTGGATTAGTAAATAATGAGCCCACAGAGCTACTTTAGAAACTTTCACAAGATTCTGATCATTCTAATAATTAAGTGCAAGAGAAATATAGAGGTGCAAATCAAGAAACAATAATATTTGTATTAATTATTTATTAAAGTTCATTAACTTCCAATTATGTCTCCACTCCTGTACGACATAGATACTTGAAAGGGTTGAGAGTATATTTCAATTGCTTACTATTTGAACTACTGATATATTGCCCCTCAGCCATATATAATACCATACCCAGTTTTGTTTATAAGGTATTATTGACTTTTCAAATTCAATGTTTACTATATAATAAGTTTATCTGTTAAATGAAAAACTCAAAAATGACCTTCAGGGTATCATTTTCAAATTTTCTTAGAATATTAAATGATTATTTGGAGATAGACATTGCAAGTGAAAAGAGTGACAAAGAGAAAGGCTGAGACCCTGGTGTTTTCATTAAGATGTAGATTCACAGAACACCAATTTATTTAATACCACTGTTATGTACTAATGTGAAAGTATCTTCTAATATAAAGATTGTGAGTCTCCTCACATTCCTTAAAAGCTCATAGAGGAAGCTGTCTGTGCCCATCATGCTATTTAGATCAGATAAACTCATACAATAGGATTTGGGATTATTTAGAATATGAAATCCCACACAGTGACACACAGTAAGTGTAGAAGAAATAAACAAAAATTATTCCTGCACTCCTGTGGCTTCCAATCATTAAATTCCTTTACTTTTCTTGCTTCAGTTTCTCCTATGAAACATGATCTTTAGATAAAATTAAACACCATTTGGAACTATGAAGCATCTCCTTCTAAAACAACATAAATACCAGTACAGAAACTACGCATGTATTCTGTTCCATTTCTTCCAATTATATATTGGTTTTTAAATTTAGCAAGTTGAACTATAAATTCCACATATATAAAAGTAATGAGGCCACTATTATACAGATATTTTAAGAAACTAATTGGCAAAATTAAATGAAGTGAGATTGTTTCTTGATAGAAAAATGGTGCTGAAAGAAAAAAGGGAAATGGTGGCAGAAGCAATAGTACAGCTGGTAGAGAATTTGCCATGAATGCTGCAGACCAAGGTTTGATCACCCGCAACCCATTTGGTCCCCGAGCCTGCCAGGAGTAATTTCCTAGCACAGAATCAGTAGTAACACCAGAGTGTCACTGGGTATGCCCCCCCCAAAAAGAAACAAAAAACGAAAAAAAATTAAGAAAAAAGAGAAATGGAGAACTTTGAGAAGATAATAAAATAATGTAGTTTTTCGGGGCCTGGGAGATAGCATGGAGGTAAGGCATTTGCCTTTCATGCAAAAAGGTCATTGGTTCGAATCCCGGTGCCCCATATGGTCCCCCATGCCTGCCAGGAGCAATTTCTGAGCATGGAGCCAGGAATAACCCCTGAGCACTGCCAGGTGTGACCCCCCCCCCAAAAAAAAACAAAAATAAATAAATAATGTAGTTTTTCAATATAACTCAAACTATGAAATTTCTTCATGGTTACTTTTCACTTTTAGATGAATTCTAAGGTGAAATCTCATAGAATGATATTATAACACTGCATTGTGTGATATTAATTATAAGCTATTCCAAGCATTATGATCTTTTCAAACATATTTTCAGAATATAAATCAAGGATGCCCAGGTAAATATTCATAGTTAAAAATAATTTTACAATTTGAGACAATAGTTAAACAACTTGAAATATTAGGTAGGTCAATTCTTTCACAATTTTGTCTGAGATAATTTCCAGTCCATAGTCAAATTTCCACAATGAGAAAGTGATTTATGGAGAACATGTATTCATACATTTTCATCACTCTATAATTTTATAGTCAATCAAATACTGCCCGTGAACTTTTATTTCTGCTTTCAAAATATTATTACCTCTCAACACTTAAGAAAAATAGTTTTATCCCAAGCATTTTATAGTGAGCCTTCTGCTGCTCACTCATTCTTGTTCCTTTATAAAATCTTAAAATGCTAGTTTTATATATCTCTGACAAATAATTTAGAATGCATTGTAAAAGGAGGAAAAGAATATAGAAAGAAATATAGCCTTTGGGAAAATTTTACATTAAGATTACTTCTCTATGAGAAAAATGCATTTAGTAGATAATAATATCCCACGTGAAATTATACTTGATCATTAGCTATGATGAGAAGGTTTAAAATCCATAATCATTGGACAGGAAAAATTTTCAAAATGTTAATCACCTTGTCACAGTTTAACAAACATTTGTATTATGGGACTGTGGAGTTAATACAGTTGGTAAGACACTTATCCTGCGCATCTTTGATTTGAATGTAATACCCCACAACCCACAGGGTCCCTCAAGTACCTCCAAGATTGATTCCTGAGTACAGAGCCAGGAGTAAGAACAACTAGATGAAGCCTAAAACCAAAGCACAATAGCAAAAACTATTTTTATGTTGGTATGATTGGTTGGTATAAAACTTAGAATATTTATAGAACTAGATTCTGTAACATCAAATTGTAGCAAAAACATTGTATGGCCACAAAATATGAGTTTAAATCTTGCAAAGACAAAATAACAATGCTAAAACAAGGAAACATGCTAGAAATGGGGAATCCTATTCATGACATACTCCCAAACCTCCAAATTCTGCAAAAATATTAGGTGAAACGCCTACTTTCAATATAGTATAAAATGTCATTTATTTTCTTATCACTTTCACTTAATTTGTTTAGTTATAGAAATTAATTAATCAGGATAGAAATTAATCAGCTATCCTGATTAAAAACAATAACGTTTTCACTCAGTTCTTTCAGAAGATAAAATCCTTAATTCCCTCCATTAGTTTTTCTGACCCCATTTCTTCATGTGACATTTTGATAGCTCGTCCTCATTCAAATATTATTCCCCTGAATATCATAACTTACTGACTTTATTACTGATTTTGGACCTTGAATTTTATTTGTGTTACGCTATAAAGTTTTCAACAAGCAACTAACTATTCAGTATCTAATTGGACTTTCAGCTCTTAGAAGGTAACTTGTATATCCAAAATACTGCTACTTTCCAGTAAAATATAAAACTTTTTAGATAGGTATTAATGACATTAAACTATTTGTTGATTAAGTTACATCTATTGTATCTATCTATAATAACAACTAAGTAATTGTTCATGTTTCCATCAAATATAGCAGCAATTACAGAAAATGTTTGAAATTTCTCTGTTCCTAAGTATATCATTCTTACAGAACTACCAATAATTCTCCATGGCTTACACTAACAATTATCATGACAATGGTAGTGAGTGAGAGAAATAGAATGCCTGTCTCCAAGACAGGCAAGGAGTGGGAAGGAGGAAGATGGGGAGCATGGAGGGTGGGAAGCTTGCACTGGTGAAGGGGGGGGATGTACTTTTTATGTTTGAAACCCAATTACAAACATGTTTGTAATCATGGTGCTTAAATAAAGATATTAATAAACAACAAAAAATAAAAACAAATAATTTCAAATATTTGAGTGAAAGGAAAATGAGACCACGACCAGCGTTGAGGAATAACTTGCCTTGCATGTATGTGGGTCAACTGTTGGTTTATAACTTACAACTTGTTTTCAGCCAAAAAATGGAGATTTTTCCCTATTTACCTCTGATTCTAAATGTCAAAAATCTACCTGGGTGGGACAAGCTAAAGATAACCCTTTTGATCTTCACTCCACTGTCTGGGGTTGGTCTCCAGAGTTAATAAAACTGTGGTTCTGATGGACAGCTCTCATTCTCTGAATCAACAAGGCAGAAAGCTCCCCCACCCTGTATGTTTCACCCTTGAAATGTTTCAAGGTTGGCCTTGTTTTCTTCTTGCTGCAACCCCTACTCCAGACCTTTTTAGTCCAGGGACTATAGGGTGTAGAGCCCAAAACTGACCATGTGAGAGATCCACATAAGATCATTTGGGCACTTTGAGGAGTCCTCCCTGAGCACAAAGTCAAGAGTCATCCCTGAGCAACCCCAGAACAGACACAAAAACTGAAACAACA
>PVKC010019736.1:0-18920 GCA_004027635.1 Crocidura indochinensis
CTGAATTTCTACATGTGATTGCTGAGTGCCCAGTGAAAAAAGGCCCAGCCCTAAGCTCTTCGTATCATGGAGAAACTGACTAGGTTTTGACAGGCAAAGAAAAGGCAAAAAAGAGTGGACTGCAGGCCAGAAGCACCTGAAGCCTTTCATAGGCAAGCTCCATCCTATCTGCAAATGTAAATGAAAGAAGGGTAAGGTTTTGGGGAGGGAGACAAGCTGAAGATACACATCTTATCTTCAGATGTGTATCTGGGCCTGAATACTTGACCAGTTTGGGACAAAATGCATGCAAAACAGCTCTAATTCGGCCTTATAGAATGCTCAGCTGATTCTTCACCCCATATGTTGA
Source organism: Crocidura indochinensis (assembly GCA_004027635.1). Taxonomy (NCBI): domain Eukaryota; kingdom Metazoa; phylum Chordata; class Mammalia; order Eulipotyphla; family Soricidae; genus Crocidura; species Crocidura indochinensis. Next base: position 350 of record PVKC010019736.1, read on the forward strand.
TCATCTGAACCTGCGCATAAGTGGAAAGAAAGTTGAGACTTGAGGCTAGAGCAATACATAGGTCAGTGGGAAGGGCACACAGCTGACTCGGGGTCAATTCCTCAGCATCCCATATTGGTCCCCGAATCTGCCAGCACTAATTTCTGAGCGCGAGAGCCAGAAGTAACTCCTGAATGCCGCCGGGTGTGCTCCTCCAAAAAAAACCCACAAATAGAAAAGAAAGTTGAGACTCAAACTTCATATCTCTTATCACTTCCAGGTAACTAAACAAAAAGCAAACTTTTTCTCACGGTGTGGCCTACTGTGAAGACAATCATGACCATTGTACAGGATTGAAGGTGAAGTGAGATAATGGTTATGAAATATGGAGAACAGTGCTTGGGATATATGGGATATATGTGTTCCCACCATTTTTTTTTTTTTTTTTTTTGGTATTTTGGTCACAACCGGCAGTGCTCAGGGGTCACAACCGGCAGTGCTCAGGGGTTACGCCTGACTCCATGCTCAGAAATTGGTCCTGGCAGGCACGGGGGACCATATGGGGCACGGGGGACCATATGGGGCACCGGGATTCGAACCGATGACCTTTTGCATGAAAGGCAAACGCCTTACCTCCATGCTATCTCCCGGGCCCCTTGTGTTCCCACCATTTAAGTCTCTCCTCTCTTCTTTGTCTCTCTCTGCCTCTCTTTCTATGTCTATCTCTGCCTGTCAAATTGAAATCAATTGAAGTTGGCATGAGTTTGCTGCCACCTGCTGGATTTAATAGGTATGAAATTCTGTTGAGCCCTCTGGTGCCACCTTAAGGTTTGTGAGGGAAATGTTTCTGACTTGAGACACTTGCCTGGTATTGTGTGAAGCAAAGTGAAAAGGTAAAGAATATACTACACTCTTTATTGAACCCAAGAAATACCCAAGAAATACCAAGAAATCAGGAGAACTTGATTTTTTTTTTGGTTTTTGAGCCACACCCGGCGATGCTCAGGGGTTACTCCTGGCTGACTGCTCAGAAATAGCTCCTGGCAGACACGGGGGACCATATAGGACACCAGGATTTGAACCAACCACCTTTGGTCCTGGGTTGGCTGTTTGCAAGGCAAACACCGCTGTGCTGTCTCTCTGGGCCCCAGAACTTGATTATTTTTAAAGATAAATTTGTTGTCATTTATTTTGTTTGCTTGGGGGCCACACCTCATGGCGCTCAGGGTTTATTCCAGGCTCTGCATTTAGAAATTATTCCTGGCAATGCTGGAAGACCATAAAGGACGCCAGGTATTGAACCTTTCTCGGCCACATGCAAGGCAAGCTCCCCACCTGATGTACTATTACTCTGGCTCCTACTTACCTTATTTGCATATGGAAAAAATTGATTCATTTTAAGTCTACATCTGGATGAATTGGGTAAATGTATATAACTGTGGAACCACTGCCCCAAAGTCTACAGACACTTTGCTTTGGAAAACTTTCACACAGCGCGTTAAGTTTATACTACTTTAGTTACATCTCAGTCAAACCCCCATCTAATCTCATGTCATAGTTGTCTGATTTTGTTTGGAGGAAAACACCCACAAAGTTATTCTCAAGGCTTACTCCTGGCTCTGCCCTGGAGAATTGTTCCTGGTGGTACTTGGGGAACCAAATAGGATGCTGGGGATCAAACTCAGGTTACCTGCTTGCAAAGGAAGCAAGCACTCTGTTCACTTTACTGTTTCTATACTCCTCTCTTTTTTTCCCCCAACACTCCAAAAGAGAATGGTACAATAGGTACCCTTTTGGGGTCTTTTTTCTCTAACATAGAACCATGGAATTTTTGTTGTTGTTGTTTTGGCCATCAGGGGCACACCCAACTGTGCTCAGGGCTTATCACTGGTTAAGAGATTGTGAAGCAATCACCCACCTAGATGAGAAGGACACCCTGCAGATTCAGTTGACTCAGTTCCCAGAATCAGGTCAGAATTCAGATCATGCTGATGCTCCTGCTGACAGTGGTGGCCCTGCGGGATGAATGGCTGGAATCAACACCCCATTTGCTCATGGACTATACTTGGATTCTTAGCCTAAATGTGGATGGAGGGTTTGTGATGGAGGGTTTGTGGGTCAAACTGTGGGTCAAACCCCAGGATCCCTCTCCTAAACTTTTACTTATGTCATTTGTTTGGGGTTTCTCACTATGTTCCACTGATCTAGACTGTTTTAATCAGACTCCCATAAATGCAGTTAAGATGATTGTGCTAAAGTCCTAGTATGTGTCAATAGATAGGACAGAGTCAGAGGGACCTCAAGGAGAGTCAAAGATTTGACTCAGGTCCAAGAAAAGAGGAGGGAATGGGAAACCTAAAGCAGAAGAGACTCCATTTTGTCAATCTAAAGTTAAGTTTCTATTTGGCTAACAAGGCTGTTTCCATTTAAATGCTAGATTTCTATCCCAACAATAATGACTTGCAGACCCGAAGTCTTTATAAACCATAATGTACAACCCTAGATATTTAGTCATAAAAGACATGATGAAATACCCTAGAAACACTCTAGACAATAGCCTAGACCCTAGACAACAGTCAATAAATTTAAAGGTCAACACTTCCTGCTTCAAAAGCCCTGTATAACCTGGCTGTGACCCCTGGGTGGAGTCACCTCCAGTGGAAGGTGGCCCTGATTGATCAGTTTGTAGCTTGTTGGTAGACGAAATAAAACTTTAAATAATAAATAATACATAAATAATAAAACGTTGCTTTATTTCAATTGTGTGGTCTCATCCTTCAACTCCAGATCCTGGTGGGGTTCAGGAAACCATAAGGGGTGCCAGGATCAAACCTAAGTTGGTTGAATTCAAGATAAGTACCCTTCCTGCTGTACTATAGCTGAACCCAACCACTTTGTTTCTGAAATTCATCCAAGCTTTTGAATACAATGAGTTTTTTTTTGTTGTTGTAATTAAATATGTTCAAGCATCTAACTGTATCCCCATCATGTTCATGCACTCCCTTGGTGACAGACCTTTGCGTTTTCCCCAGTTTTGTACTTAGGTACAATACAGGGATTTTGTGTGTATGCAAATTGCACATGCCACTGTGTGGTCAAATGTTTTTATTTATCTTGGAAAATTTTCTAGAAACAAGATTGCTCAATCACTGAGAGCTGCATGGTTAACTTTATGAGACAAAGAAACACTTCCAGAGCAGAAACTTCCAATATAGTTATTTCATTTTATATTCTAAACATGAGAATTCTAGCTTGTCACTTGAGGTTCAAAGAAAGGGTTTTTTTGTTGTTGTTTTGCTTTTAGTTGTTCTGAGGTGTAGGAAGTTATATCACATTTTGGTTTTAATGTTTTCATATATGCATATATTATTGATACTGAGCATCATATCTTTTTGAGAAGTGACTAGTTTATGTCTTTTTGTTTTTGGCTTTTGGGCCATACCCGGCAACACTCAGGGATAAATCCTGACTCTGCACTCAGAAATCACTCCCGACAGGCTGGGGGAACCATATGGGATGCCGGGATTCTAACTACCATCTGTCCTGGGTTGGCTGCTTGCAAGGCAAACACCCTACCCCTGTGTTATCATTCCAGCTCCAGTTTATGCCTATTTTTATTATTTAGTTATTAGTTCCTTTGGTTTGGGATTTTTTTAATGTCAGATTTCTATTTTCTCCATAATGTGACACTTTTTTTTCTTAATGTCACCTTCTAAAAAGTCAAAGGTTTCCACTGGTTCACTCTAACAGCTCCCTTCTGCCTCACTCTCTTCCTCCCTCCCTTCCTTCTTAGGAAAAACAAATATTGTATCACCAGGTCCTGGAGTGAATACTGTTGTGCTGATATGCACTGTTACTGAGAAGAGGAGGCACCAGGCTAGTTTCCTGAAGTCCTGCCCATAATTCTTTGCATCCCAAATTGTAAAGAAACCCAACATTTTGCCCCATCTGGTCGGCTTTTGATTTAGACCTTTCAGTGTGTCAGACCCCAAAAGCCTATAGCTGGTGCCTCTGGGTATGGAAACTTTGTCCACAGTAGTGGGGGGAGGTACCTTGATTGGGTCTCTTGGCTTCATCCCTGGGCCCCTGCAGGGTGCCTCCTCCATGCTTTTTGGATAGGAAAAAATATTTTTCACCCCCATCTCCTTGGTTTGTTGCATTGGACCTATTTGCTAATGGTGCTGGGGGACTGATTCCAGGCAAGGATGCCTGATGCTCTACCCTTGATTCAGTCTAGCCTATAATTCCACACACACCAAATTGTGAGGAAAACCTAAAATTTCACCTCCAGAACAGTGATAGTGCCTTTTCTTTGGTCAATTAATTGTAAGGACTATGGGGCAGGTGGCCAGCTGCCTGCAGTTGTGTCTTTGGTCTGGAAGCTGCTTGGCAGACTGGGGCAGACTATATTCCCTTCTCTCTCCACCATTCCTTCTGTTACTTCCTTTTTTGATTTCTTCCTCTCGTTCTCTCCTCGCCCTCCCTTTCCTTCCCTACTGGAGGCCACATGCAGTGCAGGAGCTCAAATTGGGATCAGCTCTGTGCAAAGCAAATGCCCAATTCCTTTACTCTCTCTGGTTTATTTATTTATTTATTTATTTTTGGTTTTTGGGCCACACCCGGTGACACTCAGGAGTTACTCCTGGCTATTCGCTCAGAAGTCGCTCCTGGCAGGCACGGGGGACCATATGGGGAACCGGGGGATCGAACCGCGGTCTGTCCTAGGTTAGTGCAGGCACCTTATCTCCAGCGCCACCGCCCGGCCCCCTCTCTGGTTTATTTTCATCTATTTCTCTGTTCTGCATAAGTCACTGTCAACAAAGTCTGTGCTTCTTAGATAATTTGTCCCCAATTCCTACTAAAGCATCATCATCAAATTCTTGCTATTTGAAAAGGGTCTGTTGAAGTTATCCCTACTATGTGTAAAAGTGCAGGACTATTACTCTAACTAGCCTAACCTGGGTAAAAAGAACAGTTTTACCATTTTTACAAGTTTGAAATTAGTTCAGAATTCTTTCCAAAGGCACTATTGTGTGAAATAAATGGATGCAAACCAGTATAGCTGAGCTGTGAAAAACTGACTACTATATAACATTATTTCAAAATACAGCTTTCTTTTGAGTCAATTTAAGAAGACAAGAACATTCTATAGGCAATACCCTATATTCCTAGCCTGGTACTATTTTTGACCTTAGGATAAATAAAACACCAAATGCATTAACTCTCACAATGAAACGATAACGTTGCTCTAATCTATTTCTGGCCTAATTTTCTTTAAAAAAAAAAAAAGATTGAGACAAAACACAAAGACAAACATCATAAAATAACTTTTATACAGGATTAGTAGATCTGTTTACATATAAAAAAAACCAGAAAGGACTTAATTACAGTTAAGATTTCACATAAATTACACAGATTGACTTTTTAAAACTACTATTCAACTTCATTTAGTCCCTTTTAGAAATTCATTTGAAGGCACAGTGCATGAAATAAACCAGACCGAAGCACTTGAGATGAATCAGTACGGGGTACCTCATTTATAGAGCTATAGATTGTTCTGGAGCTGGGTAATATCATTCTGGAAAAATAATGGATTGCTGAAATGTTGATTTTAAATCATAGCACACAAAAACACATCATGTCACACCATCTCCAGAAAATCTGCAGCATGGCCAGCACAGAATGCAGCTTGTATACTCGAGTTGTGTCATTTTAAATTCATAATTGTAATATTTACATAATCTATATCCAATTTCTTCAAATGGTAGGGCTACTCCCAGATTTCATAAACTTTCAAATAAAATCATCTAGGGCAATGTTCTAAAAGTCAGGTGGAGTATTAATTATTGCTAAAAATAAGAGAAATGGGTATTTTCTCATGAACCAGAAATCCAAATTCAGATGACATTAACCCAGAGCCCTAAGCAGCTCCTTTCCCTAAAGTCCTCTTTAATTAAAATAAATTAGAAACCCAGAACTATAAAAGAATTGCTAGATATAAACCACTGAGCATCAATCATAGTGGAATCTTTCTATAATTATAGCATTTGGTGCTACTAAAAACAATTCCACCAGAGAACCTTAATAGAGGGCATTATTACAGCATTCCATAGTCAAATAGATTTTAATACAGCAGGGATAAAATCTGGCACACGAGCACTTCTGGCAACAAAACGACAGAATGAACTACTGCTGAATGAAGACAGAATGAATACTTACTGCTGAGAAAAAAATGGAAATGGAGGAGCAGGTCATGGTCACTGAGTAACCTGGTATGTTTGCTCAGAAACACAGTAAGCTCAAGCAGAGCATTACCTTTTAATGGTAGGCGCATAATTAGTTTTAAGCTCTTAATCCATTAATTCAATAAGTCTCATTCAGGTGAAAGTTACCAAAGATGAATTCAAATATACATTATGTTTCAATTATGGAGGATGACAGATTTCCAAAGTGGATCCCTCCACTACCACGCAAGCACTCTTCAACTGGATGGGGTCCCAGCCACTACTCAAGTGTTCAGTAACATACATGAAAACCAAAGGTCTTCTTTCTGAAGTTAACTGTTGTTTAGTTTACTGAATGCATAATCACTACACTTGTACAAGCAGACACTTAAAATATTATCTACTCAATCACTTTTGATTTTATGAAGGAGCTGGGAGGAGAAAAGGCTTACAAAATGTTCACCAAAAAAAATAATAATAACCCACCAACATGCCTTTTGAGTAAAGATATAGAGACACAACTCAAGAGTTGGGCAAATATCTTAACACTGTGATTCTTATGTACCACCAACACTCTAGGGAATTTAAAACGTCTTTAGGAGAAACACTGAAGAACTGCATTCCCCCTCCCCTATGGCTTCAATGCCTTAAGCAGTGAATGTGGTCTAAGATTAGAGCCACAAATAAAAGACAAAGCAGGGCTGAGAATACAGTAGTCATGATCCTATATGTACATTCATTTTAATAGTTAACACAAGTGGAGAAGGCCTTGCTTGACAGCACAACACATTATTTATAAGTTCATTAAAGATTAAAGATGTATAGCAGAATTTGGCTTTCCCTTCAGCAAAAAATTACTGAGTTATTTTATCTATTAAAAAATATACATGCTTAAAAGGCATGACCCCCAGTCACTGATGTACAGTGAAGGATATGGTCAATTGAAGGGAGAATTGAATTTAAAGGCATTCTATAGTGAAGATGCTAATAAAGTAAAACATTATCACATTAACTATTTCATTTCTACCTTCAGTATCCCAAACAAGGCCAGTCATGCACAGACACCACTTTCACTCTGCATTCTTAAAAAATAAAGCTGTAAAAAAATACCACCAAAGCATCCTCTAAAAGAATTATTAGAATCATAAATAGCATATGTGTGTGGTATAAACATCCTACAAAATCTCTTTTGCATATGTGGTAGGATGAAAGTGGGGTAGCATGGGTTCAAAACTTAAGAGTTGTTAATAACAGGATAAATAAAAGAATAGCTTGACCTTCAACCATCCAGATTTATCACACAAATTAACTAATGATTTAATTTATTCCTGCTAAGCCAATTTTTGGTTTTGGTTTTGTCCTGGGGTCATACACAGTGATGCTCTGGGAGTTACTCCTGGTTCTGCACTCAGGATTTACCCCCTAGTGGTGCTCAGGGGACCATCTGGGATGCCAGAGATTGAACCTGGGTCAACCGAGGATACAAGGCAAGAGCCTTACCCACTGCACTATCACTCCAGCCCTAAACCAATGATTTTTGTTCCTGTTTTTGTGACACCTCCGGCGATGCTCTGTGCTCAGAGGATCATAAGTGGTACTGAGTATTTGCTCCACAGTTCTGGCCATGGAAACCACATGAAAGCAAATGATTCACCTCATGCACCATCTCTCTGGTCCCTAAGCCAAATCTTTTTATGAAGATATTTTAGGTACATTCTTCACAAAGCTGACTTGCATAATCTCCCTGGGTGGTAAACCATTCCCCAGGATGGCTTTGGGATGACTAATAGCAATGGATACCCAATGGATACAGAATACAATTTGAGAAGATGAGAGCAAGTGTTTTGATCCCCTGATTTAATACAAGTTCAGCAGCAGCTTGGCCATTAAAACATTCAAAGATATTTAGCCATTATCATTGGTAACACTTATTATACTTACAAAAAGCATTGTTTCCATTGAAAAGTATGATACAACAGACACAAGAAAATGTAAATCTTCAGGTCTTTATAGTAACCTGACTGGCAGTGAAGATTACACTCACACCTATGTCATATCACACAGCAGTCCACAGTCTGCATTTTATTTAATGGAGGGAGCCATATTTCAATGTTTTCAACTCAACACCTAACAAAATGGTTGACCAAAAAGAGACCATCAAATGAAATATTAGGACCAAGAACCCAATCACTTTCAGAGGCCTACTATTAGTAAGAGTGGCCAAGCTATTTTGAAATCAATATGCTACTACTAGGCATAGACTTGGGCTGAAGCAAGAACTGTAGATATTTTTATGTCCAAAATGTAGGCTAAAATATACAAGTATGTCTCTTCCACATTTAATATCTTTTCAGTAGAATTCAGATCTTGCAGATTGCTGGGTCATATGTGTACGGCACAGGAAAAGATTCAAATTTAACAAATCTGAAAGAATTAGGCTTTTCTGCAATAAACTAATGCTTCACAGATAAAAGCAGCAGCACCTGTGGGTTTTTACCGAGTTAAAAGATAGGCAGCATGAATTTTGCCAGGTCTCTCAGCTCCACTCAAATGGACTTTTAGATCTTTTACAACAAAGTCAGAAAGTTCTCCCTTAAAATGGGGATAATTAGAACTTTGCTAAACCTTAGAAGAGAGGTAGTGAAATCCTGCTTGGAGCACAGCTCATCAGTTCTGATCAAGCCCTAGAACAGGCAAAAGCCAAGTGCAAAAGCCCATTTTTTAATTTTCTAACATTCTATACATATATATTTGAAAATCAATTCAGCCTTCATTAAACCTGAATAGCAAGAGAAACTCCAGCTTTTTTAATAATTAGAAAAAAGTACTCTTCAGTAGGTTGAGAAAACCCAGAGTTTTTAAAGCTATATGTCAGATTCTGACTGCTGTCCCTGCCTTAATGTTTATGGATTCTTTTGGCCATTGAAAATAAAAAGCTAAAGTCACTAGTAAACGCCCGATGTGCAAAATACAACATCCACTAGTTGGCTTTACGCAGTTATAACATAAGCTGCAAACAGCTCATCTTAAATTAAAAAAGAAAAATAAATTGGCTGTTCCATCTCCGCTGCATAAATAGAAAGCAGATTTTTTTTTAAAGGTTAGAACATTTTAAGGAAGGGAAGTTCAAAACTGCCAGCCAAATTCACAGAGAATAAAAATTTAGCAAGGTAACTTCCCAAAGCTCTTAGAAGAAGCAAGACAGTCATCTTCTTAACTGTACTGTCTCCCAAAAAGAACTGTAATTTTGCTTGGTACTGAAGTTGGGAGATATGCAAGGTTTGATTCAATGTTTGCTAGAATATAGTGTTTCTTCTTCAGTGTCCGTTTCATCCTGGAACTCATGGCTTAAGAGGGATTTCTTGGAGCCAGTTGACATGAGGCGGATTTCATCTTCATATTCATCATGATGTTGCCTGAGGCGATGGAAGCCATCCTTGTGTCTGTTAGACTTGATTGAGCAGATGCACCAAATAATGCAAGCTGTTAGGATCAATGCCGACATAGTGGCACCTGCCAACCAAAACCAGCAAGTGAGTCATAATCTACTTTAAGACTATAAATAATCAGCTCCCTACAATGGCACTTTCTATGGTGTATTTTTTTCTTGCACTTAAAACAAAAAAACCCTTGCAATCATTATAAAAGCAGTATGTGTGTTTTGTGTAAAATTAGAAAATATAGATAAGCAAAAATACCAATAAACCAGCCCATAAATCCTCGCATTTCCTTTAAACATGATTATTTTCAAGGGGCCACCTATCAGGGGTCATGTAGGGCCAGGTTCAAACTCAGAGTCCCACACAAGACATGTGTTCTACCATTTGAGCAAAATCCCTGAACTCTAGAAATAACTTTTAGTAATCCTAGTACATATTTTCTCGGGTACTTCTTTGTACATATGTATATGCATTTTTTGTTTTATCACAATAAGATCAAAGTGTGCTGTTACCTGTTTTTAATCAATGACTTCTACTTTTTCTTTTCAGTAAATTTTCATCTCCTCCAAGTATAATTATTGTGTAAAATATTTATACATAAGATTGTCTGAATAAGAATCTCAGTTCAGGGGAGAGAGTGTAGAGGGGGTAAGTTGCTTTGAACACAGCCAACTTGGGTTCAAGCCCTAAAAAGTATAAGCCCTAAACACCCAAAACTAAATAAAAAAATCTTCATTACAGATAATAATGAGAATACAAATTATATAAGTTGACTTGACAACAAATACATGGAGTCAGATTTAAACAATGACTAAATAGTGCACTTGTATTTCTAACCTCTTAGTGATTCAATTTTATTTATTTGAGGCTTTGGGAGACACACTCAGTGAGCTCAGGTCTTACTCCTGACTCTGCACTCAGGTATCACTTCTTGGCATTTCTCAGGGAAATCTATGTAGTGCTATAGACCAAATCTAGGTAGGCTATGTATAAGGCAACAGTCCTACCTGCTATACTTTCATTCCAGGCCCCTGATGCACTTTTATTTAGTCCAAGCTAAGATCACTTTACACTACAACAAATTCTATGATGTAAACTATATTTCTTTTTTCTTTTTTGGGGGGGAAGGAGGAGGGACACACCTGGTGATGCTCAGGGGCTACTCCTGGCTGTGTTCTCAGAAATCGCTCCTATTTTGGAGTTTTTTGTTTTATGTGCAAGAAAAAAAAAAAAACAGATTCACCCTAGATTAGTGTGTGCAAGGCAAATGCCCTACTGCTTGCACCACTGCTCCGGCCCCCTGTATTTCTAATATAACAAATCATCTATCTTACACACTAATAAAACTTATTTTATATTGAGTGCCAAGTTGCATATGGACATAAACCAAGGTTTACTGTGTCAAAAGATACAATAAATAATTCTATTACATAATCCTATAATTAATAATATAATATCCTGTAATACAGTAAATAATTCTATCATATAATCCTAATCTTTCAGGAATTCACGTAATATAAGCACCACTTCTAAACAAAATGGTTTATTTAATCCATTAGACTCTTGAAAAAAAGAACTATAAAAGTCAAAAGTCATCTTCCTATAAGGCAAATCATTCATTCAACCCACAACTCTTACGTAAAATCATGGTTATATGTGCTTGGAGATGCAGAAAAACTTGTTCTCTCAGAGTTTACACTTCAATGGAAAAAGATGAAATAGTAAAAACTAAATATATCCTCTACTGTCACATAAAGTTAAGTCCCAGTATAGAAAATATACTTTACTATTTGGTTTGGTATTCAGACCTTTCTGTCAAGGTACTGTTTGAATACAGATCTGAATATGTGAGAGATGAGCATAAGAAAGTCAGAGCAAGCAAGGGTGGAGTCCAGGAAAATTATATTTAGATAAGTGGTGAAAAAGGAAGTGCTACACTTGAGGATAAGGAAAATTTTCTTCTCTCAGTTTGAAATGTCAGTACCGGCTTTAATTAACATCTGCAGAAAATCTAAATTTCTTTACCTGATACAGTTACAACAAGCTCCCGTGGCAAACCAAATATCCGATTATCCGCGTCAAAGACTATTACCACAGAACTAGCTGCATCATGATGCACAAAGACCTAGGTGGAGAAAGGGCACGGATTAGGGAAAGGTTTACCAAGGCATAGTAAGTACATTCCTGCTCTATTTCCAGGGTCTCTACACTAAACAAAGGAGATGACTACTGTCATGTAAAGCAGTGGTTTTCAACTGCCAATTGACAGACTTGTGAGTCTGCAGGTATAAAATGGTTAAATTCCACTGAACTAATGTATATAAAAGTGTTATAGTGCTCGCTTCGGCAGCACATATACTAAAATTGGAACGATACAGAGAAGATTAGCATGGCCCCTGCGCAAGGATGACACGCAAATTCGTGAAGCGTTCCATATTTTTGTAAAAAAAAAAAAAGTGTTATAAAATTTTTCTTTTGTTATTAAAGAACAGAAAGATAACAAGATATCATACCAAAGAGATGATCATGTTTTCATTTTGTTTCCTGAAAATTTACTATCAAGATTAAAAAGTAATAAATCGAAAGAATTTACATGAGCTTCTTACCTGTGAATGTTGTTGCTGATACCCATCAGCTATGGCATTGATGTTATGGACCCCTGGGGCTAAAAGGATATGGAAATAACCTCCTTCTTTTGTGTGTACTTTTATACCTTCATTCAGTACAATGACTGCTTTAGAGATTGGTTTTCCCATCTTATCTTTAACAAATCCATGAACTCCCTTGTGAACCTGAAAAAACATTTACTATAAGTAATCAATGTCTCATAATGCTAGATTGCCCTGAGTCAAGGGTTTGAGACACAACAAAACAAATTCCCCCACAACTGCCACGAGACTTATTGTTTTTATGATTTTTATTTTTTTTACTTTTTTTATTTAAAGAACCATGATTTACAAAGTTATTGATAGTTGCATTTTAGTTATATAAAATTTCAACACCAATCCCACCAGCTATGTCAACTCCATCACCAGTTTCCATATTACATCATCCTCTACCCTGTTGCCTGTCACCCTGAGGGACAATTTACAGAGTTTGGTGGTTTCAACTTAAAATCTCAAACTATGAAGCTGCAAGGAACAATGAAATTATACATTTCATTGTATAATTCATCTGTCATTTTATTTAGTCCAAGCTAAAATGTAACTTAGCAAAGGAGGTATGCACATATCAATCTTGGCCCCAGAGATTAGGGAGGACACAGAGGAAAAGAAATCAAGGCAAGAAGGAAAAAGATGAAAAGGGAAGAGTAATGAGGGGGGGGGGGAGAGAAGGGTCAGAGTTTCTGTTATATTAGTGACATGGAGAAGTGATAACCCTCTCCCAAGAGTGGTCAGCTATAAACCCAAGAGTAGCTTATTACTCTTCCTTCTCCATCAACTTTGACTTTGCTATTTCATTATAGCTTAATTCCCACCACCAGCGAGGCAAAGAGACAGACAAATGAGAAAAAAGACTCCTGGTATAGCTATGTCCTAAAAGGGTTAGAACCCAAATGCCTGGAATGGTTTACTTTCCATGGTAGCATATTTGTCTCCACTAACTGCAATTTTCAAATAATAGTCCCTGCAACAGCTTCACAGAGTTAAATGACTTTAGTCAGAGCAGATTCCAGATTAGTGAACAAACAGCATCAACTCACACAGCAAATATGAAATATGTTTATATTTATGTTTGAAACAACAATACAGAATTTTGGCAAAATATGAAAGAAAATTCCAATTCTTGGACACATGCTTTCATTTAATAAAGACTCACCTCTACCAACATGCTAAGGAGAGACTTCTTATTTTCTGCCCACAAGGAAGGGAGTTGTGCAGCACTGGGGAAGTAGCAGCAGCTAGTATAGACTGTGATTTCTGGACAGTGGCCATAGGTGACACTATAATCCTAAAATATAAAATTCGAGAACAAATGTAGGAAAAGTAATACTTGTAATAATGAGATTTCTTAATACAACAAATGAAAAGAAAAACCTGATCTGAACTAGAAAATGGCAACATTTTACACAAATATGAGTGAACCAGCAGATATTATAATAGTCACCAGCACGACCATGTCTATTTGCCCTTGAGCCTGGGAGATTATGTATAATTCATTGCTTTTGTGCCACAATTGTTTGTGCTTGGGGCCTACTCTCAGTTTTGTACTCAGCATTTACTCTTGGCAGAGCTTAGGATACCAAGAACCAAGAATCAAACCTGGGCCTTTTGAATTCTTTAGTCCCCATAATTCATTTTTGTATCTTCAGTAGGTTGTGTAATACCTAGCAAATAAATGTCATTAGGGCTTATTGAATAAATAGATAAACAAGTGCATGCACAGGTCTGGATGCCCTCTAAACCCTGGCATTTTCCCATAGTTCTTGAAGGTCTAGATGGCGCATACAGGCTCTCTGATCCCTCAACTGCAGGCACTTTCAAGCCTGTTGGTGACATTAGCCACTGCTTACACTACAACATTTATCCAAGAAAGATTCAAGACCCAACTTACCACCCTTTCCCTAGTTCAGAACTCATTTTCTTTTTTACTTCTTTCTTGGACCTTGCAAGGTCAGTGTTCAGGAGGCCCAGTGGTCCTGTCTGATTCTCATAGTGCAAGTAGTGCATCAATAGAGACTATAAAGTACTGGGGACCAAAACACAGGCCAGATAACACACACTACATTTGCACCCTTATTGACGTACTATCTCCTGGTCCCAACTCATTTTGTTTTTTGTTTTATTTGATGGGGGGCAACACCTGATGATGTTCGGGGGTTATTCCTAGCTCTACATTCAGGAATCATTCCTGGCAGGATTGGGGAACCATATGAGATGCCAGGGATCAAATGGCAAGTGCCTTACCTACTGTATTACTGCTCCAAACTCTTGTTAAAAAAATCACCATAAGATACAAAGTTATTCATGATTGAGTTTCAGTTATACAATGAACACCCATCCCTTTACCAGTGCCCACTTCCTTTCACCAAGGTCCCCAGCTCAGCCTGCCTCTATGCAGTTTTCCTTTTCTTCTTTTTTAGGCACTGTGGTTTGTCATTGTGTTATTACTGCATATCACTTTACCTCCTTTCAGCATTCACTTCTTTTCCAGAGTGATCACTTCTCACTCTCATTGTTATCCCAATTCATTGTTTTAAAGGAATTTTCTTATTGTTGACTCCTTTTGCCCGATATTATCTATAATTAGCCAAATGTAGTCAATTTCACTACACAATTATTTCTGAAACTTTATCCCTGACCCTACTCTCCTGGCTTCTGTCCTATTTAAGCTTTCAGGATTTTTGGTTTTTATTATTTTTTATTATCCAGGCTGCTCTGAATCAGGGGCATAGCATTTCTCTTTCCAAATTTTATTACCACAGTTGAGATGAATTTTTCTGTAGTACTACTCAAATAATGTCACTCAACTCTTTCTCCAAATCTAGAAACTTCCTATTTTTAACTTAAATCACTAAAGTCCCAATCTCTTTTTACTCTCCTCTTCTATTATATTCCCATAATCTAAATAGAACTGTTGACTTCTGCCCATACTACTTCCTCTTTCCACAATGTCATCCCAAATAATACCTAAGTATTACCTTTAATTTATTAATTTTGATAGTTTTAAGCTTTATCCACATCTGGTGGTGCTTGTGGACTACTTCCAGTTTCATGTTGAGGGTCTACATGATTCCAGGGCCTACAGATTGAATTTGGGGCTTCCAAATGCAAAGCAGTGTTTCAGAGTTTTGGATTATCCCCCCAGCCCAGTAATTACCCTTTCCACTTTTAATTTCTCATAATACAAAGTTGTTTTCATTTGAATAAAATGAATACAATAACACAATTACAGAATTTACACAATGGGACAGAGAATGTTATTTATCACTAATAAAATTCCTCACATGCACTAAGTTCTTAATAAATAAAGGAAGTGGGGCCGGAGAGATAGCATGGAAGTAAGACTTTGCCTTGCATGCAGAAGGTTGGTGGTTCAAATCCCAGCATTCCATATGGTTCCCTCAGCCTGACAGGAGCGATTTCTGAGCATAAAGCATAGAGCCAGCATAGAGCGCTGCCAGGTGTGACTCAAAAACCACAAATAAATAAATAAATGAATGAATGAATGAATGAATGAATGAATGAACGAAGGAAGGAAGGAAGGGAGGAAGGAAGGAAGGAAGGAAGGAAGGAAGGAAGGAAGGAAGGAAGGAAGGAAGGAAGGAAGGAAGGAAGGAAGGAAGGAAGGAAGGAAGGAAGTAATGCAGCAGAAATGGGAAGGAATTTAATTTTAAGGCTGTACATGCAAACGAAATGATGATCTAATGATTTCACATCCTAATGTGAAAAAGAGTAATAATCAAATATAATGCTATTAAAATTAAAGACCTGAGTAAACAGATAAAGAACACAATTTATGGAGAGAAAAAGAAAACTGTTAAGAAATTAGTGCATGCATGCACGCTGGGGATGTGGCTCAATGGCAGAGAATATGTCTCACATGCCTTGGTTCAATCCTTGGCAAAATGCGCGCGTGCGCACGGACACACACACACACACACACACACACACACACACACACACCATTGATGAGTTCATTAATCAATTCAATGTCTACAAAGAAAACAGTAATGTATATGTTTCAAATATTAAAAAAAAAATAGATCTACCATGTGAGCTAGGAACTTACACTATTATATATCTATCCAAAAATAGTCTCAATTCAAAAATAAATAATAAACCTAAGTTTATTGCTGCAAAAAATAGAGATATGGATAGAACTCAACTACGCAACAACAAATCAATAGAAAAAGTAAAACAAAGGCCTGGGATGAAATCCTAACATCACATTATCATCTAAGCACTGCTGGCACAGACCCCTGGGCAAAAAGCTGGGAGCAGCTACAGAGCACAGCCAGGTATCCTCCACCCAAAAAGTAAAAAGAAAGAAAACAACCCTTTATTGATCTGGTGTTTACTACAATTCTTGATAACATTATTTCCCTTGTGTTTAATTTAATCTCTTGCTTTTTATTTTATTTTGGAGCTACATCTAGTAGAGCTCAGAAGCTGCTCCAGGCTCTGTGTTCCAGTGAGTTTGTGTTCTAGTCCTCTGACCTATTTACCCAACCGAGTCTATTGCATGGAAGCAAAATGGTACCTATAAATTAAACTCTTTTAACTAGCACAGTGAAAAGAACCTCCACAGTTGGCCACCAAACACATCTACAAGTACAAACTGCCAGTCTCTGCAGAAACAGAAATAAATGATAGATAACCCAACTCTTTCTTGTTTTGTTTTGTTTTGTTTTGTTTTGCTTTGCTTTGCTTTGTTTTGGGGCTACACCCCAGAGGTGCTCAGTGTTTACTCTTGGCTCTGCACTCAGAAATTACTCCTGGTAGGCTGGGAAACCATATGAAATTGCTGGGAATTGAACCCACTGCTATAAAGTATACCTTCATGCTGCCCAGGTGACTGTGCCATTCTGCTCCACGCATTACTCCTCCTGGAATGTTCTCATCTATGAGCACACAGAGCAAGGTTAGGAGCAATAAAACTGACCAACAAAAGCAGCAATATAAACAGTAACAAATGGTAGGAAACATACCCACCTGATTTATTCTGACAGCTGGGCTGACCCATGTGCATAGAGGGATGGTTATTTGCATAAAGAGATGCCAAATGCTTCAGAGTCTCTTTGTTTTCCACTAGAGTAAGAACAAACAAATCAGGAAATCCAAAATATTTTTATCCAAGTTCAAATTCATGAATACAAAAGTCCTCTTCCACTGCTCATAAAACGTACAGCCCAATAAGTTTATTTGGGCATTTTTTTTTTTTTTTTGGTTTTTGGGCCACACCCAGTGACGCTCAGGGGTTACTCCTGGCTATGCGCTCAGAAGTCGCTCCTGGCAGGCACGGGGGACCATATGGGAACCGGGGGATCGAACCGTGGTCCGTCCTAGGCAAGGCAGCAGGCACCTTACCTCCTGCGCCACCTCCCGGCTCCCTATTTGGGCATTTTTATAATTAGTTACATAGTTCTGTTTAGACAAAGTTAATCAGGTGAAGAACAAAAAACATCATTCTTAAACTAAAAGATACTAATGGTGCCTTCACACAACTGGCTATACCACACTAAAACACAAACTTGTCTTTATGTTTTTGCTACTTTGGGACAACAATGGAGTGATTCAGACTCTTTATGAGATGCTATGCAAACTACACAAATTATTTTCATGTACTGTGCCCCAAGGGAGATGCCACATGCAACAGTTTAACTTATGAGAGATAGTCAGTCAAGAATTTAAGGCAGGGGAAGCAATTCTAAATTACTAATAATTGGTTATATGAGTTTCATATAAGTTTAATGATTTTCAGATGAGACAGAATTTGTCTTATTGTTCACTATTGTATTTCCAGTATTATCACAGGCATAATCATTATTTAAGAAATGCTTATGGGCTAATTTGAATAGATATGGTAAGAAAAGTATATTCAATAGAGCTGGGTAACCACTAAATTTGACCACCTTCTTCTAAGTAACTATTTGAACTGCTGGTGTCTCTGTATAACAGTAGGTTGATAATTTGCTCATGGAGTTTGCTTAAATGCTCATTATTTGGGAAAAAACATTAAGAAAGACAATAGCTAACAGGACTCTCCTATCTAAGCTTAAATAGTATAAATATAAAGTGTCATTCCACATACCTGTTTGTACTGGTTTGTCATATGGGTATGTGACCAACACAGAACCACCATCTAAAGCAACAGAAAGACTGAAGTCCTGTTTTTGAATCAAATTTTCAATGATGGCTTTAGTCTCTGGCTGGGATGCATTACCTAAACATCAGAAGTCAATTAAAAAACATAAAACTTCAATTT
>PVKC010019737.1:0-18945 GCA_004027635.1 Crocidura indochinensis
AGATATTGTCCATTTGGGTTGAAATGGGAATAAGAATATTTCCTGCCTGTAGAAAATCCTTACTTGAATCAAGCAGCAATAGCATCATATTGAAAAATGTACAGCCTCTTCCCTTTATGCCCTTGGGCAAGTTACCTCTTTGGTCCTCAGTCTCTTCATTAAGAAAATGGAAGATATTCTTTCCTGGGTAAAATGTGGTCATGGGCCTTATATGAGGAAATATCCAGTGAATGCTGAGCATCCGGGGTCTGGTGCCCAGTGTTCCCAGGCCCTTCCTTCTGGATGGAATTTTCCTGGTGGCATAGAGAGCTAGTTTGCTGATAGAGATACAACTCTCAGGTGGTTGCACTCTGATGGTTCTTATTGTGGTTATTAATTGTGCAATTAACTCTAGCCATAATTATTCAGTGAAAGAATACAGGCAGGAGAATGGTCAAACTGTGACTTTAAACCAACCTGGCTGGCTACTCTGTCAGCCTCCCAGGACTATTTCCCTATTTGCTGTCTGCTGCTGGGACTTAGGCCTTCCCCCACCCCACCACCACCACCACCACCACACTCCCATTACAGATAGTCCTCTCCAAGCTTTCTAGGTTAGTGTCTTGTTTCCATTGCTGTCATCTGCCTTGCCAGACAGATCTTTCTGCTATTATCTGTATTATCTTTAAGGCAGGCTAGGTCTCCTCAGCTTCTGCTGTGAAGCATTCTTCTCCTCAGCCTTGGAGAGCTACTGTGCCAGTCACTAGGAGGATGAGTGAGTGAACCTGTACTGTGCTGGCAAAGGGGGCATGTGGATCTCTTAGAATTGAATGCCTCCTCATGGAAAATATCCTCTGAGCCCTTTAATGATCTTGATTTATTGCATTTAGTGTACCCAAGTTTTGAGGACCTCACCAGGTCTTCGCTGATCCCAAAAAGAAACACATTTGGGGGCTGGCGAGATAGTTCAAGGGTTAAGGTGCTATCCTTGCACACAGCTAATTCTGATTTTCTCCAAAACACTTTATTTTTCTCTAAACACTGCTGGGAATGACCTGTGAACACTGAGCTGAGAGTGGCCTGCAAACATCAAGTGTCTGCTATTTACTAGCTTTATAACCAAGAGCCAAGTATTTAACCTGGCTTCTCCGCAGTTATAAGACTCACTGTGAAAACAAAAAGAGTTGGAATATAGAAAATGTTCAGAACAGTGCCTGAAATTTACTGACTCTCATTAATACTGTTTTCTTTGAAAGGGAGGCACAATGGATAGAATCAGAATTAGTTCAAAGTTTGGGGCCTCGTTCTGCCGTGCAATTACCAAACTAAATAATTTTATTTTATCGTCTGTTCAGTTTATCATTTGGAACATAGAACATACTACTAAACTGAGAGTGGTACTGAGAAATAGTTGAAACAATTCTGTGAAGTTTTTGCCATCGAGTAAAGGTTCAATAAATGTGAGTTAATGATAGATGATTGAAAATCGTTTTAATCAGGTTTCCCAAATCATGCCACAATATAGACAAACTGATGATGACCAAATTAAGTTGAAGACCAAATTATATGAACAAATCTGATAACTAGAAAGACTCCTACAGGGTTAGAAGGAAAACCAGTTAACAAAGATTATCTTGTTTATTTTGGCATGTAGGATCCCAGGCTGTAAATAAAGACTGGATTCTTCTGAATCAGACATTCCTGACTTCCTGGTGTCCAAGGTCCTCTTTCATGATTCAAGTTCCTCATCAGCAGTGGATAAATAGAATTTTGATTCCCTAAAGGCATCCTATGCTGCCAAGGGAGCCTGGATAATTTGTCCTCCTCACTGCCTTAGTATTCATGGACTTGCTGACATTACATCACTGCACCTGATATTTATGGACTGGCATCCCAGAGACTCACTTTTATGTGGGTGGCGAATACATTGTCCTGTGACATTGCCTACACAGTATTAAGGGCTAGTTGCAAAGCTATTTGGAAACAGGACAACATCACTCTTCCTAATGGAACTTAACCCTCTATTGTCCTCTGAGAATGAAGGTTAACATGAAATGCATACAAAGCTTGTAGTATAAAAACTTTACAGAGCTAAGAAACACAAAATTTGGGTTTTCTCTATTAAACCTCTGACAAGCTCTACACCCTAGGGTGGTTTTTGCCCTGTTTAAGCACCATAGTAAACTATTGCTTGCTTACTCAGACACATATCAAATCAATATCAGGGAAAACTTTGTAAGAATTAAAGTTGTCTAAATTAATTTACTAGATGGGCCTGGGTTTGATCTTTGGCATCTTATATTGTCCCTCAAGCCTGCCAGGAGCAATTTTTGAGTGTAGAGCCTGGAGTAACCCCTGAGTGCAGCCGATCCAAGACCTAAGGTGGTTGGTTTGAATCCCAGCGTCCCATATGCACCCCCCCCCATGTGCCTGCCAGAGCTATTTCTGAGCAAATAGCCAGGAACAGGCCACCGGGTGTGGCCCAAAAACCAAAAAAAAAAAATTAATGATTGAGCATACACTAATACAGAGTGTGAGGAGACATAATACAGTGGTGAGGAGCTTACTTTTTAACCACGAGCCCTGGATTTGATCCCCAGCATTATGCTATGGTCCCCTGAATAATGCTAGAAGCATTCCCTGAGCAGAGTCAAGATTAAGCCCATAGCACAGCTAGGTATGGTCCCAAAACAAAACAAACCCCAAAAAAGAGACCAAAAACGTAGTAGGTTCTCTTTGTAGAACACTGAGGTCTATAAAGTTTGCCTCTAATACGGTACTGAATTCTTTTTAGTGAAGGTGATTGTTTTGGGGTATATTTTAGTGTCTAGTATGTGACTGATGAATGAATGAATTCTAAGGATCATTTTTCTTTCCCCTTTTTCTTCTTTCTTGAAGGGCTATCATTTATAGTGCTCAAGGTTTACTACTGGCTATGCTCAGGGAACTAGCTGGAATGCCAGGGATCAAACTGCAATCATTGTGTACAAGGCAAACACCTTAAACTATACTATCTCTTCAATAACTAGAAACTTATTTCTTCAGCAGTGTATTTACTCATCTGTAGAATAAAGATCTATAAGGTCATTTTAAATATCCAATGAGAAAATAAATGCCAGGTATCCAATAGAGCATCTTGTACCGCAGGAAATTACTTGTTTATCAGAATTATGACATTTTATTCAATATTCTAGTCTAAAAAGGAGTGGGGAGAAGGGAACACCCTTCAGTTTCAGAGCAGACACAGTATCTCCATTATTTTTCACTTTTTATCATTGTCTCTTTATTTCTATCCTTGTCTTCCCTACTCTCTTTCTCCATCTTTTTAGATGCTCTAGGGAGCCACATTTCTAGACCTAATGACTTGACAAGTACCTTGACAAGTACCTTTCTAATAGGGGAAGTAGGCATTGTCCCAATTAACCAAGAACTTTTCCCCCCTTCTAATCTGTGACCTAGCAAGTGTGGACTTATGTCCCACCATGATGGTTCAGTGACTTATTAGTTGCTGGTGTTTGAGACATTGGTCACGGGGACAAAAGAGACTTCACCAACAGCAGAAGGAAAGCTCTCCAGGAATTTCCTTTAATAGTCTCTTGGCAGAATACGTGGCAACAACACAAGCATGATGGCAAGGTCTAAATATTTCATTGCTAGCTGTTGAGAGGATTTACATAACTTGCTTATGACAGCTTGTGTCAGTCATGTGGTCTTTTTTGACTAGAACGCTGCATGTTCAGGCTCCTGCATGCTCACACTAATTCATGAGTCATTTCGTGTTGTTAAACTCCTCATCAAGTATTACTGCTTTATGTATGTATGTCTCCAGCATACCCACATATACACACTCTCTAGGTATTCTATACATGATCTCTTTCTCCCTTAGGGCCTTAGTTAATTTTCACAGTCATCTCTGAAGACTTTTAGACTCTAACTTAGCAATGGATTACAAAGAAGTTACTATATTTTTATACTAGGGCAGAACTGCTATCCCAAGTATGTAGCAGTATAAATGGCTGTCATACCTACATATTTTCCCTAAGCCACCTAGGAAGTGTTGGAGTGGAGCTTTGTGAGGATGCCCAGCCCCATTCTAGGGGGATGGGGTGGAATGCCTGGGAGATATATGATCTGTGTATTATTATTTATCAAGGACTATTATCATAACAAATTACTATAAACCTGATGACTTAAAACAACACAGCTGGGAGGCTCATAGTCTAAAATCAAGGTGCTCGAGGCAGTGCTCTGACTGGAGGCTTTTGCTGTTTTTTTGTTTTGAGGCCACATCTGGCAAGACTCTGGGGGTTACTCTTGACTCTATGTTCCTGAATCACTCCTGATGGGCTTGGGGGACATTATGGGATGCCGAGGATCAAACCTGAGTCAGCCATGTTCAAGGCAAAAAACTACCATCTGTACTATGACTCTGACCCTCAGAGAGCAGTCTTGAAGGGAAGTTCCTCCTGTTCCTCTTCCAGAATCTAGTGCCGCTAAGGTACTACTTTGCTGAAAATTAGTTAAACCTCATTCCCTTACTCTCTCTGTTTCTCCTCAGATTCTCTAAATCAGTGTCTTTTCTGTCTTTAAATACTTGTCTTTAGTTTCAGAACAATGGTTCTCAAAGTAGGCAATACTGACTGGCCCTCCTGGGGAATCCCTACAATGATTCAAAGAAGGTATTAGTTCCACTGACATTGTGGAGTATCTTCTGTTTGTTCGTTTAAAGAAGGCAAATGTCCACAGGGCTGCTGAGTGACTTTTTTTGTTCTGAAAAAGGGTCAGTAGATCAAAGAAGTTTGGGAATCTGACTTAAGACTTCCCAGATAGCCCATGTTGAAATAGCAGCCTCTTTGCTATTTTCCTAACACCAAGATCTTTAACTTAATTATACCATCAGAGTAGTTTCCTTGTAAAGTTACAGTCAGAGATTCTGAAGGGATGTGGATATTTTTCACCCATCATTCTACTCTCTACATTCTAAATTTACAATCCTACACAGGCGCCTTCCACTCTTATGGAGAGGTTGGTTTCTTGTTCACTTAGAGGTTGAAATACTGGGCCAATCATAGGCAAGAAAGCTTCACTCCCACCACTTATTTCTATGATCAAGGCACGGGGCACAATGTTTTTGTATAATTAGAAACATCACGGTTTATTTCAGTTTATAGTTTAGATAAAAACTGCTCCCCCCACAACCTGAGTCCATCAAAGCACAACTGTTTGTTCCAGATGTTTGTTTTGAAAACAATCTTAGCAAATAACTGACATCCAGGATGTACTCTTTATTCCTCCAGAAGACTACTTCTCAGAGACTCAGAGACTTTGGGGAGGGAGAGCTTGCTGTCATGTTTTGAGGGAGTAACTGTGTTCTGTGTTACACTGAAAGGTAGAACAAAGGTCAAAGTTCAAAGTCAAAGAAGGGAGCAGCTGCTAGTCAAAGTCTGGGGTTCCTTGCAAGGAGAGTATTTCAGGCAGAAGTGCAATGTCCTCCCTCAGGACCTTGTAAAAAGAATTCCAATACTTAGTGAGATTTCAAAGTTTTGTGGCTTCCAAATAAATAATCCTCAAATCTCATGTTGGAAAAAACAAACAGTAATATATGTTTTCTTCTTTACTTGAGGAAATTGCTCATGTTCTTTCCTTACCTGGATTCTTCCCTTCCCACAGTTCCAAATCCCAATACTCCTTGAGGACCCCCTGGAGAACCCTATAGTCCATGAACTTTTCTTGACTATTCTGGACCACAATGCACAGATTTTGGATTCCAGAATTGTCTTCTTCCAAAGCTTATCCCTGGCTACTTTCTGGGTGACCATATTCATTGTGTAGTGATTTTTTTTGGGGGGGTGTATGTGTATGTGTGTGTGTGTGTGTGTGTGTGTGTGTGTGTGTGTGTGTGTGTGTGTTCCCCAGAACTTAGAAAAGACTTTATTTAGAGGAAAGGGAAGAAATGGTAAGGAAGGTATAGAGACTCCCAGATTATAGGAGGGCTCTCCTGAAGAATTCTCAACTTGTGATGTTTTAACCTACATGTTTCTTTTTCCTAATAAAACTTAATAAGAATATAGAAAATGAAATGAAATTCCCTGTGAGAAGGTACCCAGAATTTAAGACAAAGGTCTGACGTAGATGGAAGAGCTGGTCACCTAGAGAAATTTAATGTCAAAAAAAGAATTGAAGATGCAAATATAAAACTAAATATTTTCTAAGTATGTTTCTCAACCTGAAGTGGAAAAATGCCAGCTCACTGCTTTTCTCTGCTTCTCCTCTAGCATTAGCCTTTCTCTTTATCCAGTGGCGACTAATTGAAAGATCAGAGTCCTTGCTCACAGCAAAATCTGCCGTTTCTGCCTTGGGGTTGGGGTTGGCTCCCATTCACCATGTGGATGGACCAGACAGAGCAAGACAGCTTTTGTAAGACTGAGTTCTTACACAAGCCCTAGCCTGAGAAGTGGGCCAACAGCCAAGCAGGAGTGTCAGAGCTCTTCTTTCCCTGTCTGGCTTCGAAAGCTCACATCTAATTAGCCAGCCACTTGGGATGCTCTTTTCTTTTACCATATTTCACCGCATAATAGTCGCATCCTTTTTAAAATTTTATTTTGTTTTGTTTCCTTCTGGGCCACACCCAGCATTACTCAGGAATCACTGCTGGCGGTGCTCCAGGAACCATATATGATGTGGGGAATCAAACCTGCATTGGCCACATGCAAGACAAGCGCCTTAACTGCTGTAGTATCACTCTGGCTCCTCATCCTATTTTTCACACACTCTCCCCTTCTTTTTCCCTCCCCCAAAGAATACCACCACAATTTTTTAAGCCTCACATAATGGTTATACTCCACTGGGGTGGAAGTGAGGGAGGGAAAGAAGAAGTCATAAAATCTATGATGAGGGGGCTGGAAAGGCTGGATGGATAACATAGTGGGTAGGGAGTTTGCTTTGCACTCGGCTGACCCAGGTTTGATTCCCGCATCCCATCTGAGCTTGCCAGGAGTACCCCTGAGTGCTGCTGGTGTGACCCACCCCCACCCCACTCCCAAATTGTGATGATCATGCAGCGAAATATGATAAAATACACTTCCCTTGTCCCTGACTTTCTAATATCTATGCTCCAAATTATTATTAACTACAGATGTATGATATTATCTCATTTTAGTTAAAGTCTCCTTTAATATCCTGACCATGTTTCCACCTTTTTAAAGATACCCCTTCCTCCTCACCCCCCACCATGTCCTTATTACAATTGGTGAGCTGTGCAGTTTCACATCATTTATAGGTTGTATTAAGGAATTGCTTGATGCTATTGGCTTAAGTAGGGGTAGAACTAATCCTAACATTTGCCAGAACACTTGCCTCCTCTTGCTTCTCTCCTTTTTCTTTGCCAATAGATAGTCTGGCACATTATCCCCCATCCCTTGCTATTCCCCACTTCCAACCCCAGCTCTTGGTTAAAGATAGTTTTTTGATCCCAAGTGTGCTACTAAAAATTTGTAGGTCACTAAAACACCCAATTCCTCTCTATTGTGTCTGTGTCTATATCTTAAGGCATATCCCACAGAGCAACAGTCTATTTTCTTAGGGAACTCTGTTCACACGTGGTATTTATTTATTTTTTTGTTTATTTATTTATTTTTAATTTTGGGTCACTCCCAACAGGGGTTACTCCTGGTCTACGCTCAGAAATCGCTCCTGGCAGGCTCAGGGGACCATATGGGATGCTGGTATTCGAACCATGGTCCTTCTGCATGCAAGGCAAACACCCTATCTCCATGCTATCTCTCTGTCCCTACGTCTGGCATTTATTATTTAAAAAAAATTGATATGTTATCAATGCCTTCAATTCTCACTCAATTATCAACCATTTAAAATGTAATTGTAAATTTACTCTGCTTCAGAGAGGTAGATAGTTAGCCCTAGACATTGGCAATAGTTCCCCACTCCCTCTTATAATCTAATTTAAAAGTCCAGCCAGGATCAAACCAGACAAACATGCCTACTGGGTAATTATTTTAGGAAGAGAGCCAAGGTCACCCTGAAAAGAGTTTACAGCACCCATCCATTTTGCACCATCAGGTAGACTGCTGGTGTTTGGGGCACACAAGATCTTCCTGGCTATAGCTAGAATGGTGACACACAGGTGACACTGCCTCATGATCAGTGTAGCACCAACTTTGCAGCCTTTCTACCTCACTCCATGCCATTTACATTTTAGGGAAATCCTCAGCAAAAATAAAACCACCAACAACAAAACAAAATGAAAAACAAACATCAAGTTCCGTGACTTGCAGTGAAAAGTTACTTGACAAGTTATTCATGTAAGGGTTCTTAGTCTTTCCCTGTTTGAGAAACACCATTGGAAGGAGGAAAGGAATTTGATCAACATGAAATAAGTCGACAAAAATGACAAAGCAAACATGACCAGAGAAAATAGAATCACACACCTATAAAATGTCACCATCCACATGTCAGTCTTGCCTGGAGAGATGCATGTAAAGCCCTTGGTTGGGCTCTCTCCTGTATATACAAAGAGCTCTTCTTGGCCACCAATCTTTTTTTTTTTTTCCCTAATCTTTTGGAGGAGAAAAGGAGAATTGACTTTAGACTGTCTTTCTTTTCCTTTGAAACCATTGTTCTCACTGACTCTCAAACCCTTGAGCAAAATAGCCCTTCCCCATGTCTCTATCCAATCAGTTGAAGAGTAACCCCATTTAAATTTGGATAAACTTATTTGACACACTCCTGTGTAACTCCTGGGTTTTATCATTTCACCGGGATTGAAAGCAGAAGGAAAAGCATTAGGTTCACAGAGATGGTTGGGAGCAGGCCTAGATTCTCACCTCAGCATTTTGTGGTAGTTGTGTTGACTTTGGTTTGGAGGCTATATCAGCAGTGCTTGGGAACTTTACCATATTGGAGATTGCGTTTTGGGCTTCATGCATAGCATGCATTCCAATCGCTGCCTCCACACTCTCGTCTTAATACCACACTTTTTCTACTTTTCTAAAATCACCTTGTATCAACACCTGATACAAATGCTGCATCTGTGTTACTTATGCCACATTCATATGTGAGCCACTGGTAGTACACGTTGGCATCATCGTGTCATGGTGAGGCCAATGAGACACTCAACTTTGGGTGCAAAAGGATGGGTACACCAAGTAAAACTCACTAATCACCATGTGTAATGTTTTGGCACAGCATTTAAGATTTAAATCAATGTCAAAATATCATAATAAACAACATAATAGATTCGATTTAAAGACAAATAGATAAAATTTAAAAATAAATTTGGTGGGGCTAGAGAGATAGCATGGAGGTAAGGCGTTTGCCTTTCAGGCAGAAGATTGGTAGTTTGAATCCAGCATCCCATATGGTCTCCTGTGCCTGCCAGGGGGGGATTTCTGAGCATAGAGCCAGGAATAACCCCTGAGCACTGCCGGGTGTGACCCCCCCAAAAACAAAATAAAATAAAATAAAAATAAGTAAATTTGGGACTGGAGACATGACACAGACATCAGAGATCCCTGTACTATATGTGCTAGACCTAGTTTGTTCCCCAACAATACATGGTCCCACCAGCACTGATGATGTGAGGCTTTTTTGGTCCCTGAGCACCACTGGATGACCCAGTTAATCCCTGACACCACAAGGCCTGTAAAATACTAAATCCTCTGGTCCTCACATTGAACTACCAGTAATCACAGGAAGGGGCCCTGGACCTCCCTAGCACTGCAGAGGAATTCTCCCTCCGCACCCTCTCCCAAATAAAATTAACTAACTAGAAATACTTAAGTGATTGTCAAATATGTCGATTTTCTCATTTGAAAAGAACATAAACCAAATGGTAAATTTTGAAAGTTAAGTTGGTGAATTTGCTTTCATTAAAGTGAGGAAAGTAAAACTGTGTGTGTGGAGAATTATTATAAATAATATATTTTATTGTCCATGTAAATTTCAGTCACTTTGCATGTTTTCAACTACTTGTATATGGGGGAAAATAACTATTTTGAAAGTCACCAAAAGATGTTTATCAGAATATACCTTCCTGATTTTTTGATGGGCCCACAAAAAACACCCCAGCAGTTATACACTGAGGAAAAACTTCTACACCAAGAAATATTTCCATTGACTTCCCCTAACATGTTAGAGGTCAAGAAAGAACTGTCCATAAACAAGGCTTTCCGGCAGACTCTTATCCTCCAGATAAGCTTATGGTCCGAGAAGGCAATTTCCTATTTAAACCCCCCTTTTCTTTTTTTTTTTTTTGTTTTTGTTTTTGTTTTTGGGTCACACCCGGCAGTGCTCATGCTCAGAAATTGCTCCTGGCAGGCACAGGGGACCATATGGGGCACCAGGATTCGAACCTATGTCCTTTTGCATGAAAGGCAAACACCTTACCTCCATGCTATCTCCCGGGCCCCTTAAACCCCCTTTTTTGGTCACTTGTTCACCTGTTTCTCTATGGAGTGGGTGGGTAGGTGGGAAGTAGGAGCATCAGGAGCTGCAGGGTTTCTGGTTTGACTCATTGCCCCTCCACCAGATGTCCCTGGACTGGCAGTATGTTCACTTCTTTGTTTCTAATACTAAGCTGGCACAATAATATGTGGATAGGGTGTTTTGTTTGCCTTGCATGCGGTTCATTCCCCAGCATCTCATATGGTCCCTCAAGACTGCCAAATTGACTCCTAAGCTCAGAGCCAGAAGTAACCCCTGAACACTACCGGTTATGGCCCAACACCCCCATAAGCAAATTAATACTGTGTGGAAGATTTCTTCTGTGTAGAAGATATGACTTCTGATTTGCTCTTGAGACTATGTGTTCAATAGTTTTAGTTTCTCTGGTGTTACCTCTTAAGTTATTATCTTTTGTAGTTTTTTTTTTGCTTGTTTGTTTTTGCTTTTGGGCCACACCCATTGACACTCATGGATTACTCCTGGCTATGCATTCAGAAATCATTCTTGGCATGGGGGGACCATATGGGTGCCCGGGGATCAAACCGCAATTAGTCCTAGGCTAGAGCTTGTGAGGCAGATGCCTTACCTCGAGTGATACCACTCCAGCCCTATCTTTTGTTTTGTTTTGTTTTGTTTTGCTTTGCTTTGTTTTGGTTTGGTTTTGGGTCACACCGGCAACACTCAGGGATTACTCCTGCTCTATGCTCAGAAGTCATTCCTGGCAGGCTCAGGAGACCATATGGGATGCTGGGATTTAAACCACCGATCTTCAGCATGCAAGGCAAATGCCTTACCTTCATGTCCCTATCTTTTGAATTTTTAATTAAAAATAAAAGTTTATGGCCACACTCAGTAACCATCAGTTTTATTCCTGACTCTGTGCTCACAGGTTATACCAGGTCATAAGTGATGCCAGAATTCTAACCAGCTCTGTTGCCACAGTTGCATGTTAGATCAGTGCCTTAATTACATTATTACATTGTTAGTTCTTAGATAAGTACCTATCAGAACAAGAGGATGTATCAAAATATAGGCATGCTCTCAAAACAATGGGAGAGTTCCAAAGCCACAATACCATCTTGGGCTCAAATTTTGAGGAATTGACAGTGAATTACAATTCCAAACTGATTAGCTTTCTTCCTCTTATGCAAACCCACCTTGTGTCACTCACTGACATTGCATTTTTCTGTGTTTCTATTGTAAAAGTTCTAACTTTTTCACACTTTAGAAACCCCTGAATTTTCTTGGCCAAGAATAATTAATTACTTTCTACAAACTTTAAAGCTGTGTTTCTGTCACAACCCACCAGGATACAATACCCTGCCATTCCTCCCAAGAAGTTCTGCAAATACTCAGCTGCTTCACTCATTTTTTTTTTTTTGGCTTGTTTGTTTTGTTTTTGTGTCACACTCCACAGCGCTCAGGGCTTACTCCTGGCTCTGCACTCAGGGATCACTTCTGGCAGGCTCAGGATTCATATAGGGTGTTGCTAGGCAACAATATGCTAGACAAACACCCTGCCACCCACATGTGGTAGAAGAGACATGGTCAATCAGTCAGGGAATCTGCAGAGCAGACTTGAAGGAATGCCGGAGAAGACAGAGGATCTGAAACCTCACAGCTTTGTTTTAAAATAATTCTAAGATGAAAGAAATAAAATATATTTATTCTAAATAGCTCCTTAAAAAGCACGATGTCCCATCCCCCAGAAGAAAGAGGTGGATACGTTCTAGAAAAGCATGTTTTTGGTCTTAGAAAATGATAAAGACTTGTTTCATTTAAGAACTTTCTCTCAGAAAACACCTTTCCACTGGGAAAACAGGCCACAGCGTTTCATCTTTAACAAGGCTAAGCAATGCTGATTACATTGCTTCTGATTCCAAGAAAGGATTTTTGGAGCCAGTATGAAGTCCCATTGCTCTTGTTGGAAAACTGTTTCTTCCAATACTTCAAACTGTGTTTTTGAGTGGCCTTAGCCTTTCAGTGTGAGGGAAATGTATGACTGTCAGGGCAGCAGTCGGTGTTATTGTCTATCTATCGTCTTTCTGTTGAAGAACATGTATCTGTTTTTGGTAACACCAGCCAACCATTTCCTATAAAGTCAGGGTGCATTTAAAGGGGAATGGACATGGACAGTTTGAGGCAC
The DNA here is from genome assembly GCA_004027635.1 of Crocidura indochinensis. Classification (NCBI taxonomy): domain Eukaryota; kingdom Metazoa; phylum Chordata; class Mammalia; order Eulipotyphla; family Soricidae; genus Crocidura; species Crocidura indochinensis. Next base: position 12,584 of record PVKC010019737.1, read on the forward strand.
ACAGGGCCCTATTGTTCTGCTGGATTACCTCCTGCAGATCTGGTCCTTTTTCAAAACAAACTCTATCCCAAGTCTGTCTTCTGTCTATTGAATTGTTCTTGCAGGTAACAGACCTTTAACAGCCTTGGCCTTCTTGGTGTCAGACATAGTTGAGTTTTCAAGTTGCCTAACTTGAAATTTCAGACTTTGTAAGTTGGGTTAAAAAAATATTTTAAGAGTTGTTTTTAATGTTGTTTTTGAACCGTGCCCATCATGCTTAGGGCTTATTGCTTGCTCTGTACACAGGGCTCACTCATAGCTGTATTTGGGGAACAATATATTGTCCTGATTGATCCTGGATATGTTAGACACAAAGCAAATTCCCTACTCTCACCATATTATCTCTCCAACCCAAAACTTGCTCTTAAAAAAAAAAAAAAAGAAAGAAAGAAGAATGCATTCTTTCTTGGGGCTGAGTACTGCTGGGTGTGCTTCCTCCAGGAAAAAAAAATACATTTACTCTAAGTGTTTTTTTTTTTTGGGGGGGGGGTGGTCTCACCCAGAGAAACTCAAGAGCAACTTCTGTCTCTATGCTCATAGTAGGGTGGAAATTCACTTCCAGCAGTGCTCAGGGACCATACAGGGCCAAAAAAATAAAAACTCGTACTCCAGCCCATTGAGCCAACTCTCAAGAGCTTCTCTAAAATTTCAGGCAAAACCAGAACTGATGGGAAAAGAAACAAGGACAAACAGAAGCAGCAATTTTTAGTTTTCCTGGCACTTCTCTCAACACTGATGAACTTCACATGCATCACCTTTGGTTTCTGTTCTACCCAAATCAAAAGAAATGGAGAAAGGATTATTCCTAAGGCACCACAAAGGGGTCTCAAGGAAATGTAAGAGATCCACCATCCCCCTATAGCACAATCAGGAGGAAACTTAAACATACCACCCCCAAAAAACTACAAAACTGCACATTCTACCTCTTTTTTTCAGCCCAGGCCAAAGCAAAAGGGTGACCCACCAAGGCAAGTAAATGAACTCAAAGTTGACAAACTGTCTTGTTCACTTCTGGGGAAGAAAATAATTTTCCTTTTAAGCTTTCATGATTTTTGACAACTTCTTTTCAGTTCTGTACCAGTGCTCCTTTAAGTTCAAATACATGATACAGCAAAAAAATTTTTTTTGTCTTGGGGCCACACCAGGTTGTGCTCAGCTTAGGTGAACTCTTGGCTCTGCTTCCAGGGATCACTTCTGATGTTGCTCAGGGAACCATGTGTGGTGTAAGAATAGACCCTGTGTTTACTACCTGTTTGCAAAGCAAATATCTTACCCACTATAATATCTCTTTGTCCAATTTATTTATAAAATATAAACTAGAAATAGGAACATTAGAAATATATTAATCATATATTTAAAAATCTATCTTGAGTCAGAACTGCTTGTTTGGCCAATTCTCTCAAATTAGTATCTACTATATTTAGACTAGCTCAATGTCATAAATTAAACACAACAATATTTACATTAAAAGTAAAAAAAAAACTGTATTAGAAACTGGGTCAGAGAGGTAGTTCAAAGGGTTAAGCACATGCTTTGTATGTGACCCAGATTTGATACCTCAGCACCACATGGTCCCCTGAGTAGAGAGCCATAAGTAGCCCCCAGCATCACCAGGTATAGTCTCAAAAAACAGAAGGGATAAAAGGAGGAACTGCCTTTTTCACAGGGATAAGTGCAAAGTAATTAATAGTTCTGTTAGGCTGGAAATAGTATAGGGATTAAGATATATACCTTGCACGTGACCAACATTAGTTCCATTCGCAGCACCACATATGGTCCACTGAACACCAGGAATGACCCCTAAATTAATTAATTAATGCAAAGAAAGAGAGGAGAGATAAAATATAGAAAAGAGAAAAGAAAGAAAAATGGAAGGAGTGATATAAAGGAAAAAGAGAAGAAAGTATTCAAGAATATAATTGGGGCCTTAAACGTGACATTTTCACTTGCTCTGTTCTATCCTTTGGGTCTCAGGCATTTTAGCACTCAGTAAAATCAAAGAAATTTTATTAGAGCTCTTGAGAAAAATCTATTCGAAACAGGGTCTAAAACCTAGTTCCCTAGAACTATCTATTTCAGTATTAGTTGCAAAACTAGAATATGGTTTTGTTTTTGTTTTGGGGGGCCACATCCAGTGTACTCAAGGGTTACTCCTGGCTCTGTGCTCAGAAATCACACCTGGCAGTCTTGGGGGACCATATGGGATACCCGGGATCGAACCTGGTTCCATCCCGGATCAGCAGTGTGCAAGGCAAACACCCTACCACTGTGCTATCACTCCAGCCCCGCAATATTGGAATCTTGAACATAGTCAAGAAGTTTATTGGGAGAATAATTGCAAAATGCTTTAGAGAAGAAACTAGGATCCAATCTTACCCAGATTTTTTTTTATTTTTATGTAACAGTCAATTACTGACATATTTCCATCTCTTCCTACGTTAAATGAGGGGAAAATGCTGGAGATTTGGAAGTTTAAATAACATAATAAATACCCCCATCCCCTCATCATAATACTTGATGTGTAATCAATGCCCCTAAAATTTGTGATATAAAGCACAGAAAAACAAAAGATTTTCCAAAAAAGTCAATATCCCCAAATACCTCCATTTTTAGAATTATGGAAATATTGAATTTTACTTCTAAAATTAAGTAGCTAATCTTTACTTTTTTCCCTTAACCACCCATCCCCCCTCAAACTAAAGTTCTTCTGAGAATATTATGAGAAGCCTAATTTGTCAAAGAAAAGACGGGAAAATTGGGATGGGTTAGGGGAAAGGAGAAATATTTAGAACATCATGCTTCCTTCCCTGGAAAGCCTTGATTCAGTTCACTGCAGGAACAGTTTGAAATTAAAAAACAGCAACTCAAGTATTTGACCATACCTACCATTCATCAAAAAGGGCAGAGCCTTGTAATGCAATGCTATCATTATTTCTCCCCCCCCCCCCAGAAATATATGGTATTATACAACAATCCAGCAGTGAGGAAAAAGACATGGTACAAATGCACAATTGCAAGCTCTGAAAAACTTGACAAGATAGTTCACAATATAGTTTTTGTCTTGTTTTTTTAATTAATATCTTTAAACACCTTGGTTATAAATATGATTGCAGTTGGGTTTCAGTCATGTAAAGAACACCCCCCTTCACCAGTGCAACATTGGTGATGGGAAAGTTTTTGTCTTGTTTTTAGGGCAAATCCAGTTTTGTAGAGGGAAGAGGGGAGTCACTCTAAGAGATACTTCTGGGTCGAACCCAGGGCTCCTGCAAGCAGAGAATGCCCTGCAACCCTTGAAGCTATCTCCTTAGCCTGTAAACCATTTTCCCCACTGTAGTTGATCATAATCTTTTGGGTGACCCATTTCCATTTTCTTGTTTATTTTTCAAGTATTTTTTATGCCACATAAAGCATTTCCTGTGCGGCTTGAGTGCCTTCTCTCAGCCTTATAGACAGATAGCAGCTGTGTAGGTTTCTATGTGAGTGAAAATAATTTCATCCTCTCCTGTCCCCTCTACCTTAGTCTTCTGTGGTCTCTTTTGAGGCTGGATAGAGGGCTGTGATGTCTGAATGTTTTCACATTAGGGGCATTTTACTGCAACCTCTGAGCAGAGTGTTCTTTCTGGTATATTAGCAAATGACAGAAACGTAAACATAAAGCAGATCCAGAGAAAGTCTGAAGTTGTTGTATTTTCATTTTTTGCGATAAGGCTATGTTTGTACAAACAATCTCTGACTTTATTTTGAAAAAGGAGAAAAAAATATGTAACACTGTTTATGATCACTGTTCCATTTCCAAATGTGGAAATGTTTCCTGTCATATTATTCCTGTGTCTTTACCATCTTGTGGAACACTTCAAGTTTTTTTCATCTTGTCTCTGAAAAGAAAAAGGTTGAAGCAGCGCACCGGTGTGATTCTTAGTGAATCTGACTTTGAATCAGACACACCCGGTCATTTCCTCTGTCAATGTCTTACCTGAGCTTCCAAGAAAAAAAAAATCAGAACTTCAACTATTTTCCTTGTCCCTGACAAAAATTTTAAATCACTGGTTTACTTAATTTTGCCAACAAATTAAAGTTCAGAGGGCACCTCAGAGTTGGGTATATCTCAGCAATTATCCAAATAATTTTTACTACACCAACATGAGAGTGCTAAAGGTCAGCATTCTTCCTGATGGGATAGATGGTAAGAGAGGCATCAGGAGGCAAAGCCACTGCCCAAGGTCATGTCCTAGGATGGATTCTCAGCCTGACTTTCCTCACTAAAGTTCAATGCCAGCAATGTGTTCTGACCATTCTAAATGGAAATCTTTAGTATACTATGGTCACTAATAGACCTGCCTTGCTCTCTTTTAGGCTGATGGATGGCTTCTAGAAGATCTTGATTTGCTCCTGAAGAAATCCCATTTTGGGGTTTTTCGTCACATTGGCCCCCTCCTGGTGGACCATGAGTCAGCCAGATCTTGTGGATGACTCGGATTCCAGCCCCGCACCTCTGTGTGTGGTATGTGGCCAAGTCCACTCTTCAGAGGAAAACCATTTCTACGCGTATAAGGAAGATGTGGATGATGACCTTATCTGCCACATCTGTCTGCAAGCTTTGGTGGACCCTCTGGATACTCCCTGTGGCCACACCTACTGCACCCTCTGTCTCACCAACTTTCTAGTGGAGAAGGATTTCTGCCCTGTGGACCGCCAACCAGTGCTCCTGCAACGATGCAAGAAGTCCAATATCCTGGTCAACAAGCTTCTCAACAAGCTGCTGGTGACCTGCCCATTCATGGAGTACTGTACTGAGGTGGTGCAGCGTGGAGATCTGCAGCAGCACTTTCAAATGAGGTAGGACCTTCTCAACAGCACTGAGAAACCACATGACCCATGGGTTGCTCTGAGGATGGGTTGGGCATCATAGTGGGATGTGCCACACCTTGGGTGTGGCATTCCAATGTTGAAGTGGTTTGCCAATGCCTGTTCCTTTATTAGCTTTTGCAACCAATGAAAGTGTTTATTCAAAATAGGAGAGCTGTGTTTATGATTGTGGTTCAGAGTGAGGCAGCAGCATATGGTAAAGTTTTGTGTGTTTGTCTGTATATTGCAAAGGTTTGGGCAGAGGTAATTTTTGTATGAAATATGCAAAATGTAAAGTTTACCATTTTAATTTGATTACATAATTTGATTTGGTTCTAGGATCAAACCTAGAGCCTCATTGTTTTAGTTTGTTTTAATGAAATTCTACTTTATTAAATTTATCTTAGTTTTAATTTTTTATTGAAGTAGCATTACATTATAGCTGTTTGAGGTCTCCATGAATATAAATCAGCATCTGTTTATACTATATTAAGTTCACTAAGTCCGAGCCCATCCTTCATCATACAATTGACCCTTTTGTCCATTTTACCCACCCACTCCCTTCTGGTAACCACTGATTGATTTTATAGTCAAAGTTTGTTTTTGCTTTATTTAATTCATTTATTTCTTTATGTGCCACATGTGTATATCATATGTATTTGTCTCTGTCTGGCATTTCACTAAGTATAATCCCCTGTAGGTTCACTCATGCTGTTGCAAATGGCAGGAGTTCAATTTTTGTTATCATAGCTGAGTACTATTTCATGTGAGGAACCATTTGTAACTACTGCTTACCATTGATGTTTTGTTCTGTTTGGACATGAATTTATTTTTAGCCATTTAAGAACATATATCTTTAAATATACGTTATTGGAGATGAAGATAGGGAACATGCCTTGCACGTGACCAACCTGGGTTCAACTCCCAGCATCCCAAATGCCTCATGAGCATCACCAGGAAGTATTTCCTGAACACAAAACCAGAAGTAAGCCCTGAGCATAACTAATGTGGCTAACAAAACAAAATAAGATAAGTACATATTTTGAGGCATTGATCACCACCATATGTTGCCAAAGCTTACTTTATTTTATAGAAACAAAGCACTATCTAGTAAACCCCAAACTCCCCATTTTCTCCTTCTAGCCCCTAGTAAACACCATCCTACTTTTGTCCTGATAAATGTGACTATTTTATTTTAGGAATTTATTTTAGAAATAGGATATGTACTGAATCATATATTTGTTCTTTTGTGAGGGGTCTTTGGTTTATTTCACATATTTACAAGTTGCATTTTGGTAGGGGCACAACTAGCAGTTCTGGGGCTACTCCTGGTAGGTGTGATTAGGAGATCATATGCCAGGGATTAAATTCATATTGTCATGTCTAGCAAGCACCTTAACTTGATACTATATTTCCAAACCCATATGCATACAACTACAAATGTGGAAGATTTCTAGAAAAGTGTTGTGGTTTCTGAT
>PVKC010019738.1:0-18930 GCA_004027635.1 Crocidura indochinensis
TTTAGCAATATATATTGAAAAACATTTAACCTACTGATTCCCCAATTATTATAATTGTTTTGAGTATATATTTTTATTTTGAAATTTACCAGTGACTGCTGCATTTTCCACTTCGGCTTATATTCGGGTCACTAAGTTTTCCCAGTTTTAGGGTAAAATTAGAGAGGTCGTCTTATACTCAGATCGGATTATACTCTAGCATATATGGGTTTTTTTTTTTTAGCTCTTAGAGGTTAGTTTCTATTGACATTGTAAGCTATACTGTCACATATTACTTTTTTTTTTGAATTTTCATTCTGTTTTGGAGTCACTCTTGAAAGTATTCAGGGCTTACTTTTGGTTCTGAATAGTCTTAGGAGATCTGTATGTGGTACTGAGGATCAAAGCTGAGTCAATGATGCATTAGGCAAGCACCCTACACCCTCTGCTATCTCTTAGGCTTATTTAAAAATAAACACACTTGATAGAATCATACATACAAAAAGGAATCAAATGAAAGGTCAACTTTACCACCTCCTCTTTAGTTATAATCCCAAAGGAGGTCACTGGGAACTGATGAAGATTGTACTTGTTTTATTTTGTGGTGTCAGGATTGAGCCCATAGCCACAGAGCTGTTTAAGCTATTACTTTAAATTAAATCTTGCGCTTCCCTTTTCTATTCTGTAAATTTCATGTAATATGCATGCCACTTCCTGCTGTCATAGATGTCCTCCCCTTCACCTCTCCACTTCCTGAGAGTTCTCTGATCATTTCAGGCTAATGCTCATCTGTAGACTAATGGTTACCTTTATCACTTTAAATTTTCTATGAAACCTCTACTGCTTGATTTATCTATCCTTGGCAGTATTTCTTACACATTATTTGAAGAAATTAGTTACGGATGTGGTCAGAGGAAAGTACAAAGGTTAAGTTGTACAGTGTATCCAATAATCATCATCACAAAGGGTACACCAAACACACACCTCCAAAATAGAAGAGGGGAAAAGGAACCTTATTTATATTATTTAATTTTCCATAATTGATCACTGTGTCAGTCCATTATCCAAAAATTTTTATTCATCCCATTTTTTAGTGGATATCTGGATTATTTCCCCTTTTGAGGTGATCATTAGTAGTGCTGCAGTGAACATTCTTGTATTTCCTATTGGTTTACAAGAGTACTAACATGCTCTCTAGAATCAATACACCCAGATGTTGGAAGCTGTATGCATACTGTGCTCATCTAATACCTCTTCTAAATTATGTGGGTGCTTGCAAAACTTGAAAGTAACTCAGTATAGGTCTTCATAGTTTTATGTGTAATCGATATAATTGATTGTGGACAACAATTTGTGTTTCCTTGAAGATTAATGCAGAGTAACACCTTTTCATATGTTTATTGCTCATATAGTAATCTGCTTTTATATAGTTTATCTTAGGTCTCCTCCCCATATTTTTACTGCATTTTTATCTCTCGCCTTCCTCTCTGTCTTTGAGTTGTAAGGATTCCTGTATATTCTCTGTAAGAACACTTTTTATTAAAAACATATGTTTCAGATACCAGCAGCTTGCTTTTTCCCCTCTCTAGTAATATATTTTGATGCAGTTATTTTCAGTGTGGTTAGATTTATTGCTCTATTCATTTATAGGCAGTACTTTCTAGTGCCCTGTTTAGTATCTCGATCTCAAAATAAACAACATGTTCTTTTTTTATTATTTTCTTTCTCATTTTGAAATCTGTAACATACCTGAAATCTATATTTCTCTGCCACCAAAAGAAGTTCACTTTTGATTTTTAGTTTGTTTGTTTTTGTTTTTGTTTTTTTGAGCCACATTTGGAGATGCTCAGGGAATAGTCTTAGATCTACACACAAGAATTACTCCTATTAGTCTTCAGAGGACCATATGGGATACCTGGGATTGAACCCAGGTTGACAGTGTGCAAGACAAATGCCCTACTTACTCTGCAATCGCTCAGACTTGAAGTTCATTTTTGTTAACCCCACATATACATATATATTATACATCATTTATTATTTAAGGAAAAGGTAATTTTACTTAGCCTGTTTTCTTCCCCCTCCTTCTCCCTACTCTTCTTCTCCTTCTCCTTTCTCTCCTCCTTTTCTTCCTACTCCTCCTTTCCTTCTCTTCCTCCTTCTCTTCTTCTCTTTTCTTTTCCTTCTTCTTTGTCTTCTACTACTTCTACTTCTTCTCTTCTTCATCATCTTTGCTTCTCCATCTTCTACTACTACTCTTCTTCATCATCTTCACTTCTTCTTTATCTTCTATTACTACTTCTCTTCTTTGTCATCTTTGCTTCTTCTTTGACCTCCTCCTTCTTTTCTTCCTCTTCTTCCTCCTCTTTTTCCTCCTCCTTTTTCTCCTCCTCCTCCTGTTTTGGGGACACAACTGGAGATACTCAGGGTTTCGCTTGGATTTGCACTTAGAAATAATTCATGGTGATATTCCAGGGACCAAGGAGGATGCCACATATTGAACTCAGGTCTGCTGAGTGCAAGGCCAGCACTTTACCTTTTATTTTTAGAGGCAATGCTGTGAACTTCCTGCCTACTTGAGTCACTGAAGACCACATGATGAACTGCACAGAGTTTGGGTATCAGCCACCAGCTTCTCCTTTATGTCACCCCACTCCCCTGTCATTGGATGATCTTTTCCATTTAGTTACAGGCAGTCTTCTCAATTTAAGCATTCAAGTTTCTATTTTTGTTATAATCTGTTTAAATCCTATAATTATCTTTTTACATTCAAGTTGTCATTTATTCTCTGCAATATAAACTATTACTTAGGTACATTCTTTGCTGGAGTAAGATTAGGACACTCTCAACAGTGCTCCAGAGATATTCCGGTCTCCACATTCAGAACTGATCATTGACAATGATGAGAGAACATACGTAGTGTTGGGAGTCTAACCAGAAGGCAAAAGAGCTTTACCTCATAGACTATCTCACTAGCCATTAGGTATATTCTTAATAAATGGCTTATCTGAAGTGGTTTTAATGGGAGTTATCAAAAACACGTTAGGCCCCAGAGTGAGGAAGGAAAGAAATTGAATGGCGGAGAAAGATACATATGAAATGATGGGGGACAAGGGCAAAGGGGACTCAGGTCAATGGTGGTATTAAGAAAAAACAGAACTAAATATTCAATCCAGAATCAAGAACAATGAAATCACAGGACCCGAACTTGAACAACCAAACTTAAAAATGTGCCTATTATACTGATAGGCTGGGGTGGGGGTGGTGGCATGGATGGACTTTGGGGACATTGGTGGAGAAATGTTGACACTGGAAGTGAGAGACTGGTCCTGAAACATGTATGTTTAAAACCCAACTATGATGAACTTTGTAAATAACAATTTTTAAAATACAAAAAATATTTAAGGTTGTGTGTGTGCGTGTGTGTATGTGTGTGTGTGTGTAGGAGTGAATACAAGTGTTTCCACCTTTCTTTTTATTGTGTTATCTTATTATCACAATAAGGTGCATATATGTAATGAGATGATATATGCACAATGAGGTGTATATATGTAAAGACATTGCATACATGTATTTATATATTAATCTCTTTAGGTTTTAATTCAGAATTTTTATGACATATTATATGATAGAATTAATTTTGCTTTATATTACTTTTCTTATATATTACTTATCTGTTATGTTTTATTTTAAAACGTAAGATACCAATTTAAAATGTAATAAACCAGTTGATATCTGTTTATTGCAAGTATTTTAGTTGTGATGTTTAAATCCTTTGTATCTTTTATTCTGAAATAGCTATCAGTCAGAGTATAATATCTTCCATTATGAAAGTTGACTTTTTTAGCTCTTTGTAACCATATACATATCTAGAATAGTGGGTACATAGGTGGGTAATTACATTCTTTTTGAATTAATGCAATTTTTTTGTCTTTCTAGCATTAATCTCATTCATTTCTCCAGAAATACCTTTTAACAGTCTATTTTGTATGTAACATATTTATATAAGTTACACTTTACTCAATACTAACCACAGGTCTGTTTTTATTTGTAAAACATTTTATGTTGTTATGATTGGGTATGTCCTAAAACTGTTTGTGTTTGAATTTTATTTTAATCTGGGATACCTAATTTTAATTATTTCATTTAAGTGGAAGATATTTTATAGAGCCAGAGAAATAGTACAGTGGGAAAGGTACTTTCCATGCACAAAATACAAACAAAACAAAATATGCTGAACTGGGTACAGTACCCAGAACTACCTTTTATCATCTCCTAAGCCCCACCACAAGTGATCCCTGAGCACAGAGTCATGAGTAAGCCCTGAACACAGCCAGGTAAGACAGCAAAATAAAACATTAAATAATTATTATATATATTATATAGCTATTCTTGCCCATATTTAGTTTTTTGTTTTAATTAATAATTCTCTATATTTATTATTTTTTTACTTTCTTAACATATATGTGTATATATTCAGTTTTTGAACCATGGTTAGCAGTGCTCAGGGGTTACTCCTATGTAGGTGCTTGGGAATTATTCCTGGCAGTGCTCAGGGAACCATATGGGATGCTGGAGATCAAACCATAGTTGAACACGTGGAGGGAAATTCCCTGCCTCACTGACCCCTTTATGTATACTTTTTTATATAATGATCAATGATGCTTTTATTTCTTGTACTTTTTTGTTTTAAACTGCAAGTGAAGCATCTCAGTTTAGTTTAGATATTTACTCTCAGTTGTTGGACCCTTAACTCTATATTGTTATATTGATATTTAGTATATATTTATGCTTCAATTTTGAACTTTGTAGAGTTGTATTATTAGGGTCTGGAGTCGAAGGATGAGACCCTACAATTATAGTAAAGTTGAACAAAACATTATTCTGTCAGCCACAAGCCCCATACTGACAGATCAGGGTCATCTCCCAAAGAGGACAACTATGCCTAGGGTCACAAAACAGATTATTATAGGGAGGGTATAAAGGGAAGTTCTAGCTTTTGATGATCTTTAAAATGACTCACTGTTGTCTTAGGGTACCTTTCTACTGCTCCTTCTTGTCCTTTTCCAATAGGTAACCTGGTATGGCGAGGTAGCTTGGAGCTAATGGAAACAGGCTCGAGAAAGCCTAAGATATGGCTTACACCATCATCCCTCCTTGTTCAGAACCTAGGACCCTATGTGAGAAAGAAATATTCTAACACCTTTTCTCAATTATTTTCTCAATCAATTGGTTTTGAGTTGGTACAAAGTACTTTCAGACATTCTTGTATTTTGAAAGAATACATGCAATTTTTTAAGGTCTTAAGAACTTTTTATTCAAAAAAGAAACTTGAATGCTGAGAATCAACAACACATACATTTTAATACTTGCATGATTTTTTTTTTGTGATGCTGTTGGTAGCACAGAACACATTGCTTTTTTAGAAACATCACTTTATTAGGAAGTGTAAAGTATGATTACTCAGTAGAGATTGTGCCCCATCCACTGAAGGAAAGCTGGTCTAATTAACAATGGTATTGCTAGCTAACCAATTAATTTTCTTTTTTGGTGAAGTCTTCTGCAAGATTCACTGCTTGTTGCCTTCGAAGTGACAGTAAATATTACAGTTATAATACACCTTACAAAATAACTGTTGAAGTCTAGCTTTTTGGAAAGTCATAGGATGGAAATGTATTTATAAGATACAAACTTCTAAGTGGGCTCTCTGTGGCCTCTTTATTTATCAGTAAAATGCACATAGAATATGAAAGATGCGGAGGGAATCACTTAGTTTCTGGGGCTGCCATCACAGATGCTTCTCTAGATCTCCTTCTATACCAAGCTCTGTGTGCTTTGGGCTGTCTTTATTCTAGTTTATTCTTTATTCTAGTTTCAGAACTTGAGTTGCCGTGATTATATTTTGGATATCAAAGGGTTGGTTTTATTTTTTGTTATGCTTTTCAAGTCATCCCTTGTTATTTGATTACAGAGGAGGAACTCTTTAGGGGCATTCCTAAAGTACATAGAGAAAACTCTCATTAAAAGAGGGTGTCCCAGGGGCCAGAGGCTAAGTACAACATAGAGACTGCCTTTGAACACAATTGACCTGGGTTTGATTCTCCAGGATTTCACATGGTCCTGAGTGCAGAACCAGGAGTAAGCCCTGCATATAGCTGGGTGTGTCCTCACAACAAAAAACAACACAAATACAGTGTGCCACAATTATATAGTCCTAACACCAGTCCAATGTTCCACATCCATTGTAAAAGGCCTGGGGGGGGTATAGCCACAAGTGTTGCTAGCTTATCTGCATGAGTCCCCACAAAGACTAGGGTTGCACTGAATTGTGTGAGGCAGAGGATGTAGCAATTCAAAACCAGCTGCTGAGATCACCAAGGCACCCCTTCTGGCACATTTAAAGCATGAAGTTGTAAATATAGCAGATAATTGAAATTTAGATGTTAGATAAGGGCATTTTTAGCAGCCCTCCTCCAGTTTCATTGCTGGCTGTCTTAGAAGTTTGTTTAACAGTTCATATTAATGCAATTGCTGTCAAAATTAATTAAGCTTTTTTTTTTCCTCATGGTTTTTTTTTTCTTTTTCCCCTTACAATGAGAAGAGTTTTAATAATAAAAACAAAGGGAAAGAAAGGGAAGGATCTAAATTGAAATGTGCCTTTAAACTTAAGATGAAAAAATATTTCATGCACAGGGAAATGATGTTTTTCGCTTTCCTTTTGGTTTGTTTTGGGTTTCAGCTTTGAAAAATAAAACTAAGCAAATAACATCTATGCATTTCTCCTTTGATCAAAGCTGCTTTTATCAGTCAATTACATAATATACTTTTCATAATTGCATTTATTTCTTTGTTTGCTAATAAAAATGACATATTCTTAGACTGAAATGGAATTTGGGCCTTGACTTTTTATGATTCTGACAGTCCTGTATCTGCCTTAACTATTATGACCTTACAAAAACATCAATGATTCATTTACTCAGTAAATTTTCTCTTTTGTCCTCTTACTATCTTTGTATCCTATCAACAATACAAAGGAAAACCTTTGTAGCAGGTTTTTCATTCTTTAAGAAATGTCTTTCAGTAATGAGAGTATTAAGAATAAAGGAGTGATAAAGTTAAAACATTCATTGAGGATCAGAGAGAGAACTCAAAGATCTGTAATATACATCTTGCATGCAGAAGACCCCAAGTTTAATTCTCAGCACTACATGGCCCACATGACATCACAATGCACATTAAGTATTGAGCCCTGCAACTCACTTGGTTGAATTTGCCAGCCGTCCTTTGGGATATGCTGAGAATTGTTTGATAGTCCGCCAACTTCACCAAAAATGGATTTGTTGAAATAATAATCTTATCTAAAAGTAGATTGAGAAAGTTTAAAATCAATAAAAATGGTTTTTAGAATGGGATATATACCAGAAATAGATGGCACCAATTTATTAATAGTAATATTGTATGAGTTGGAGTAATACTTTTAACAATGATGACATTTTTCATAAATGCTTTATGTATTATACTTAAACATATGCAATAGTATTTATTATATATTATTAACGTAACACACTAATAACATAATAATTAAATTTATTAATATATATTAATATAATACATTTATTAATATATGCAATAATAGTTCTTAAATGCTATATATGGAGAGAGAATTCACAAATATATAAATAACCTCCAAAACTTGGGAGAAGAAATGAGGAGACACTGTTCTGAATAAGACTGTTATATGGTCAGTTGACACATGAAAAGTATTCATCATTGGGGTAGGATTGATAATATATCAGAAAGGGGATTTGCCTTTCACAGGGTCTGATGTCCAATATCAGAGCCAGAAAAGCAAAAACATGCAAAAAAGTGCTCATCGCCACTTATTTTTAGGGAACTTCATATCAAGATGACTATCCTCACATGGGTAAGAATGGAACATACCAAAAAAATCACTGTGAACAATCTGTGTTGGAGGAGATATGGGGAAAAAATTAACTCATCCATTGCTCATGGTAATGTTGTCTGGCTCAACCTCTATGAAAAAGATATGAAGCATTTTCCCAAAAAATAAGAATAATGTTGCCATAAGACCCAGTAACTCCACCTTTTGATATATAGCCTGTGACACAAAACCATTCATCCAAAAGGATTTATTTTCAGCATTATTCATTTCTATAGCTTGGATACATTACCCTTAGAGTTCAACTAATGATGAGAGGGTAACACTGTTGGGATAGAGATTGGTATACAGTAAGGAAAAGTGCAGCAAGAAACATGAGATCATGAAACTTGTTGCAACTTGGAAGGAACTATGGGATAGAATTTTGAGCAAAGGAAGTCAGAAGAAAAAGACAAATATAGATTGAACTCAGTTATCTGTAGTGTTTACAATGACAAGAAAAGGGAAAGCAAGGCTTCAAATGGGAGATGCCTCATTTACTCTGGAAACTGGAATATATGTATCAAGATAGGAAAAGAAAAAAGTGAAGAAAAGATGGAAAGAATGTTATAGGTGTAGGGAATGGGGCAGAAACCATGGGCACACTGGGGTAAAGAAGGGTTTTTTATCTCGATATTGGAACTATAGAACTAACAAAACCCAGCACAGGATATCCAAACTACCATAATGAAACTTAGAGTCAAGGAGACATGACTGGGTGATAGGAAGGAGAAGGAGACATTGGTGGAGGGAAGTTAACACTGGTGATGGGAAAAAGTGTACCTAGAACTCAACGATGAATGGCTTTGTAAATTGTGGTTTCCAAATTTAAAATGTTTTAGCAATATAAAATGACAGTAAGAAATTGAAGTAGCTGTTACAGTAGGGATAGGTAGAATGAGAATAAATTCATGTCCACATGAAACTGTCTTTCCAGTGATTTCCTTTTCTTTTTTTTCCTTCCGATCTGTTGTTATTGTAATATATAAGTTTTCAGTAGCATTGAAATTGTTGTAGGCTTTCACTGTTGCCACACTTTCACTGCTGGACCCCCCACTAAAGGAGTTTAGATCACTCAGATTCCTCCACCTTTGTCCCAAGGACTCCATAACCAACACATATTGACACCTTCTGTTTATAGTTCTACTTACACTTTTGTTGACAATATCTTAGGATTTGTTTCCTTTCTATTGATGGACTGATTTATTTGCCACATGACTGAGATAATCTATTATTTACTATTATTTTTCTTGACTCAGCTCATTTTATATGACAGCATCCTGTTCCTTCCAAATTGCTACAAACTGCAATAATTCATTTTTGATCATACTTGAATACTATTTCATTGTGTGTATATACCACAATTTTTGATTTGAGGTTTACATTTGGCCTTGATTGGAGAATGCTCAGGACTTTTTGCTTAATGACAATGCAGTTAGGTAGCAGTGCAGGCCCATTTTTTTAATCACTTTATTTAAACACTGTGGTTACAAGGTTGGTCATAGTACTGTTGGGGCCAGGCCTCTTTCTTGCAAAGCATTTTTTCACCAGCCTATTGAGTTCTGTCTCTGGTCCTACTATGATTTCGCTAAGCAATCACCTGCTGTTGGGAACATGGACTGTTTCTGGATTTCAACTACTTTAAATAATGCTGTGATTAACATAGTGTTCACATATTCTAATAACTTCTTAAAGTAATGCTTAAGTGTGAAGTCATTATAAGGCCTGTTGAGTTAATCCAATTGTTCAAATCCAGAGCAATTACATATATATTAAAAGATATTTTATGCAGATACTATAAAACTCAATAATTTACCATATTACATAATCTCAATTATTCAACATTTAGCTATTTTGTGGAGGAATCAATCAAGTAAATGGCATTAGGTTGCAAAGAGTTTGCAACTGCAAACCAAATGACCATCAGTGTTTCCTAGGAAGGCTTTAGTTTAGCTTCTATACTCAGTATCTTTCCTGTCACAGACTCACAGAAAAAGACACCAATATTTGCACCTGGAAACTGCAGAAAGAAACAATAACCAGTTGTACATTTGAGTACTCTACAAATAACTTTTCTTTTTATTAGTCTTGTGCTTTTAATGTATGTGAGTTACAGGAAGGAAAACCAAAGAGTCATGTTCAAGTTTAAAAAAATAATTTACATTTTATGTGATATAAATAATATATTTAAAAAAAAAGTTCTATCTCTTATTCTAGGTTCAGTGCCTGCAGCAGAAGAATCAGAATGGTGCTGAGAGAAAGGACATTGGCTAAGGCACTGTAGCTGAACAGGGTTCAATTCTCAGCACCACCTATTGTCCCCTGAGTATCCACAGGAATGCTGTTTGAACACATAGTCAAGAGTAAGAATTGTACACCCTCCAAAAAAAATCCAAGATGAATAAGTATATTGCCAATAGAAAAAAAGCCTTTTCAATTTTGTACACCAAACACACATGCATAAAACTTGAGGACTTTTGAGAATTTATTGGATCAAAACAGTGAGGAAAATCAATCAATAATAACCAAAGAAAATCAATAATAAAAACCATACTCAGGTTAATAAAAGAAATTGACTTGCATTATTTTTGATTTTGAAAGCATGTTATAGGAAGATAGCAAGAAGAAATCTATAGGGAATTAGGAATTGTTTTCTTAGAAATATGAGGCTTTCAAGGGGGACTGGGTGTTAGAGCAAGTCTTTACATGCATGCCTGGAATATCACAGATCCTGAGTTTGGTCCCTAGCATCTTATAGTTTCTATTCTCCTTAAAAAAATGTGACTGTAATGTTTGAAGTCCTGAGTTTGGCTCCAACATCACATGACTCCTTTCATCCATAGAAACATTTCTGCACTATCTTAACCCCTATGGGCTCTGCAAGCAGGGAAATATTGAATATGGCCAGAGTCAGAACTAAACCCTCAGCACAGTTGGTGTGGACCACCTGGTTCCACCATTCTATCCCAAAATGACAACTAAGAGGGATAAATTTATACTTTGTCTTAAGTAAGTGAGGATGAAATAATAATTAATAGTGTTTTTCCAGTATCTGATGGTTCTTAATGTCCTTTAGCACAAAATCCTCTTTCACTACAAAGACACATTTTTGGAGTCAGCCTATTGTAGGGCCTTTCCTGGACATAATAGAAATGTCTATGAATAATTGCTGGCTTCAGACTGCAAAATATATCTGTTGGCATGAAAGGCATTATACCTATATTCTGAAAACTCCAAATCTGTGTCAACCCAATGGTCTAATGAGCTAAATTTTCATAAATAAGCCTGACCACTAACATGGGGGAGACAAGTTTAGTGCAAACCAAAGCCTTCCCCAGACCTTTCAGTTTTCATGATACTTTAGTCTATTACTGTGGACCAACTACCAAACTGTTAAGCATTTATCTATTTCTCCTTTCTGCTGAGATGGCATAGTTGAGGCTGAAATCTTATTGATTCTTGATTTACTGGAGCCAAGGGTAAGACTGATTCCATTATTTTGCTCAGACTCTTTTTAAGCTAGTCTATACCCTCATCATTCCCCTTTTCAATACTCTGCAGTTCAGTCTTTAAAAGTTATTTCAAAACTTTATTTTTTCTTGTTTGTTTTTTTTTTTTGTTGTGGGGTCTCACCCAGCAGTGCTCAGGGGTTACTCCTGGCTCTATGCTCAGAAATTGCTCCTGGCAGGCACAGGGGACCACATGGGGCACCGGGATTCGAATCGATGACCTTTTGCATGAAAGGCAAACGCCTTACCTCCATGCTATCTCCCGGCCCCAAAACTTTATTTTTTCTTAATTGTTGCATTTGTATTTTTTCAGAAGGGCACCCACAGAAAATTAACCTATATCTTTGATGGTCTAGACCTATTGGTTTGGTTTCCTGTTGCCCTCCCCTCTCTGAAGAGATGTTAAATGCTGTAATTTTAATCTGCTGTGATTGCCTCCAAGTGAGGAGGTCATTTGCTGTGTTTTGTAGAGGTGGATCACCCACATGCCCTTAGCTATAAGAGAAATATTTCCCTGGTAATGAGAAAAGAAGAGAGGTTTGCATCCTGACTTGTTTGAAATCCCATTATCTGTCAAGAAAGGCTTTTCTATATGCAGCCCTGGAAGTTGATTAAAAGGGTGACAATAAGTCCCTTATTAGGCAGGGCTGAAGACTGGGGTGACAGTGTTGTGGCAGAAACAGAAATTGATTAAAAAGAAAATTTCTATGTTGTTTAAGCCAAGAGAAGTGTTGATTAGAAAGTTTTCTTTTTCATTTGGAATGTCGCTTTGTTGTCATAGAGCATTATCTAAGTGTTTTGTTACAAATTTCAAAAAGAACTGTTGTAAGCTTCTTTTTTTAACACTTCCTTTCCCTCTCACTCCTAACTTACTAAAACATCATTTAGAGAACATTCAACTACTTAAAAACTGATATATCATGATTAAGAAGAATGATAATTTCTCTTTGTCTTATTTTTTCATGCAATGGTAGAAAATTGTATTCCTCATTCCTTTGGGAAATGGACAGAAGGAATTAACTGATTCAAAATTAGACAGCAGGATGGGTTAGTTTCTTTACTGACTTACAAATGTAATAAATATGAGTGCTTTCTTTAAACTAATTTGAGAAAACACGAAAAGGGCTGGAGCAGTAGCACAGTAGGTGGGGCATTTACATTGAACAAGACAACATGGCTTTGATCTCCAGCACTTAACATGGTCCCTGAGCATTGCTATGAGTAATTATGAGTGCTGAGCCAGGTAAAAGGTTTGAAGTATGAGCCCTGACAACTATTGGGTTTGGGTTCAAAAAACAGAGCCAAAATCAAACCAAATTTTCAAGTGGCTTGGCATAATTTGCTTTCTTCCAATGCTGACAAGGCATGTTGATTTCATGAGAAGCATGCCGATTTCATGAGCACTTAAGATGATTTTTATTAGTCACTGTTTTCTCTACAGAAATTTTGTTTTTTCTTTTTATTGGGCGGGGGTCACATCTGTCGATGCTCAGGGGTTACTCCTGGCTCTAAGCTCAGAAATTGCTCCCAGCAGGCTCGGGGGACCATGTGGGATGCTAGGATTTGAACCATCCTTCAGCATGTAAGGCAAACCCCTTACCTCCATGTTATCTCTCAAGCTGGAGATTCTGTTTTCTTAAAAATCTAGTGAAAGTGGAGTTGGGAAATGTCACAGAGGCAAATGGGAAATGGCAAGAATTGGGTCAGTAAGGGGGTGAGTGAGTATGAAGCTAGTTTATAGGTCTTGTGTAAAAGGAACCAGAACTTCAAAACAATCTGCCAGTTCCATCCCCTATCAGTTTTCATTGCTGAATTTATGATACAGAATTGCCCCAGTAACTGCCAATTTTGTGGACTGGATGTGATTCAATGGCTAATCCAGAGTTGTCATTTGGATTGAATCATCATGGTCCACTCAAAAGAGGTCTAGTAATGTAAACTTAGAAATCTGATTAGAGTCTACTCTGCCCACTTCTAGTAATTTCCCGGGGCACAAGTTGAAGGAGGAGATTTGCACATTAGAGACTGAAATTTGCCTTTGGGAGAATAGCTAACAGATGGACTAATAATCAAGAACACCACACCTTTTATGCTTCCAGATTTAACATTTGAAATTTCATATATAAGTTTATGTCATAAAGAAGTCCATATATAGCATGTCATTTGCAATTTAGTCATGGCTGGATATGAATCATTCATACTGGGAAGTTTGTTTGCTAAAGACACATTGCTAGTCCAGAGAACTTCAGAAAAATTTGTGACATTAATCGAGAGAGTGGCTGGATTGGGGGAAATGGGGCCTCACTTCTTAGCTCCTTCAGGAGGTTTTCAAGAAAGAGATGAGGTTTTCAAGAAAGAGATGAGCAGTGTGATCAATGGAATGTCTCTCACCTCCACTCAAAGTTTATATGCAACTGTACCACCTGCTCTTTTCAGGTGTGGTCCTATATATCATAATAGGGTATATCACTATTCAAGCATATGTCCAATTCAAGTATACATCCAATCACTATTCAAAGATATGTCTGTATAAGCATTTAATGCATATGTCTTTTACAAATCCATCAAGATTTGGATAACAACTAAGTACAGGTCTTTTTCAATTTCATTGTTTTGATTTTTTGTGTCTGAAAGGTCTTAAACCACACACAACAGTGTTTGGGGACCTCTCCCCACTGTGTTCAAGGGTTACTACAATCACACATCAATGACTGAATGAAGCCAACTTTATGCAAGCCACCAGCTTTAACTTCAGGACTATGTCTCAAGCCCAAAATATTAGATCTTAATCTTGAGATCATTTCCAAGAGCAAGCATTTTTAAAGTTATAAATATCCTTTTGTAGAATACTGTGCATTTGTACAGGTGTGTAACATTCTACTGGTAAAGAAACTATTGCTGTCATTAATTTTGTAGGTGAAACGATAATAAAAAGGGGGGGAGGCACTGGTTTCAATGGCTGATTAATGTTAAATAGTCTATTTGCTTATACAGCAGCTCCTTGAAGGTCATATTGCTCGGTCATTTCATTATAACTGAGAAGGGGGAAAAAATCAAGTCCAGCCACAGTGAATGAGAAGACATTAGTGGATCTGCTTTTAATATACATGGCTTTACATAAAGTGGCTATTTCCATGAACTGATCCAGAATGTTAAGTGAGAATTTCATTTATATGCAAAAAGTTGGAGGTTGTAGAGTTTATAGCAAGAAAATCAGTGGAGTTGGAATCAGACTCGTACCCACTTGGCTTAAATGATGGTGGCTACAAAAGAATAGTGGAGAGGCCAGTTACTCCTCCTCTCCCAGTCACTCTGCTTTCTCTTTCTATGATTCGACCTTCTTTCCCATTCATTCCACCTTCTCTAAGATTCTATGCTCTTCTCCCCCCAGAAAAAGCTTGTTATTGTGCAGTGTGTCTATTTTTGGTATTGGTATTCCCAGTGCTTAGAGCAGTGTCTGGAGCAAAGGATACCTTTCTTTCAGAAAGAAGTGATTGGAATTCACATTTTCTCATAGATTTGCTAATCCTGAGCTACCACAGTCTTTACTATGTTTGGATTCTCAGGAGCATAATGTATATTTAGACTAGAGTCACTTGCTTGATTTCCTATATGAGATTGACTTTAGTTACTGTGGGTTTTTTGTTTTTGTTTGTTTTTGTTTTGGCTGTTGGGCCACACTCAGTGGCACTCAATGGTTACTTCTGGTTCTGCACTCAAAAGTTATTTCTGGGGCCGGAGAGATAGCACGAAGTTAGGGTATTTGCCTTGCATGCAGAAGGATGGTGGTTCGAATCCTAGCATCCCCAAAGTTCCCCGATCTTGCCAGAAGTGATTTCTGAGCATAGAGCCAGGAGTAACCCTTGAGCACTGCCGAGTGTGACACAAAACAAAACAAAATGTTATTTCTGCCAGGCTCAGGGGACCATATGAGATTCTGTGGATAAAACCTGGGTTGACCATGTGCAAGGGAAACACCCTACCCACTGTGTTATCACTGGAACCCCAGCCTTTAGTAACTGTTTCTGAAACAGATTGAAGAAATGCATAGTGAAGTTGAAATGTAAGAGAACTCTGGAATTGGAAACTACGCAGAATGAGAGAAAGGAAAGGGAAAAGAGAAGGAGAAAGAGGGAGATAGAAAGAGAGAGAGCAAGATGGAGAGAAAGAGAATGCATGGTAGAATATTATTTAATTACAAAAGTAAGAAATGATGCTGACCTACTTGGATTGATAATAATGACACAGAGAATGTATGATAATAAATGATAATATAGACACATGATCAAACAGAAAGATGCCTGCCGCGTCCCATGGAGGAGAGGAAAAACTTACTAGAAGACCAGCTTGTGTGAAGGCTTCCTAGCATCAAGATGATAGAGTGTGCCTTTGTGGAGAGTAGCTGAGGAAATGGCTTTCACCAAGAAAAGCTCATTTTTATGAAAATAAGAATTGTAGAGAAAGGTCTTAAAAACATTCTTGAGCTTCAAAATGGTTTCCATGTATGCTTGAAAACCGTGTTCAGGAAATTTGGGAGACACTGTGGAAGTGATACATTATTGAAAGAGCAGATGATATCTTTTATAGAAATCCGTTCACTGATGGAGGAAGGTAGGACGAGTTCTCTCCCCTCCAGCTTGGAGAACGTGTCTACAACCCAGTAACCAGTGGTTCTGAGGTGAATCGGTAAACAGCTCACGAAGAGTCAGACTTGTGGAAATATCAGCTTTATTCGGTGGAAAGAACTGAGGTCCGAAGTCTCAGCATCAATTCCAACAAAAAAGCCCCTAGCCTCCCACAGACCCTGGTCTTATACCCAAGAATCAGGTACCACCCTAGGGTAGGGGCAGAATACCAGGTCACACCCTAGGGTAGAGTCATTAACATACTAATCCCAAGAAATGTTTACATATACAACAATTCTGCCAGGTTACACCCTAGGGTAGGATCCAATCACTGATCAGGGAAGGGTCAGAGATGTTTATACATAACAATTCCAGATCATGATAAGAGTAGAAATGTTTACATACACAACAGTCTTTTTTTGTTTGTTTGTTTTTGGGTCACACCCGGCAGTGCTCAGGGGTTACTCCTGACTCCATGCTCAGAAATTGCTCCTGGCAGGGAAAACACATGGCCTGGTTGTTGCTTCCATCTTCCCTATGTTGTGATTTTGGTGATAGGGGAAGAGGATGGTCTTGTTGCCAAGTGGCCTTCATAGACCACCTTCCTCTCTTTGAATTTAAGGTCTCCACTGTGCTTTGCCAACTCCAGCCTGGAGGTTTCAGTTTCTCACAGTTCCTTTCTGGGCTTGCTGGAGTATGGCATACTCTAGCTTCCAGGGACGGTGGAACTTAGATGGTTTTCAATATTGGTTTAATTCTATTTTATGAATAATGAAAGCCATTTTAAATTACATTGTAATAAATAAAAGATAAAAGCATATCTAAAGATACATAACCAGCCAGGTACAAATCGTTGCATTCTCTCTTACTCCAATTATTTCAATCCATAAATAAAGATTAGCTTTCAGTTCTACTTGAAATTCCCTTACCAGAGATGCCTCTGGCGGTGGTTCCAACTAGCTTACGGCTTTGAATGCAAAACCCTTGTCATATTCATCATTTTAGCCCGCCCCAACCAAGAATCTAGCACACTTTATTTTTTTTAACATTCTGGGGTAACATCTGGCTATGCTCAGGGCTTACTCCTGGCTCTGTGCTCATGAATCACATCTGGCAGCTTTGGATGCAATATGGGGTACTGATGAGCAAGCCAAGGTAAGCCCTTGGCAAGGCAAGTGCCCTTCGCACTGTATAATGGGTCTAATACAGAGGTGCATGTTATTGAGGGTTCATTAATGTTGAGGTATATTGATTTTCTATTCAAATTACCTAAGAGTCTTTAAAGGTAGTATTTCTTTTTGTAGTAATTATCTCTGTTATAAAGTATTTCTATATTTCAGGCCTACAGTGATAGGTAAACAGATGAAAGGACACTTGCCCTTCCTCAAGCTAATGGATAATAATAATGGATAATAATCTCCATTTCTGAAAATTACCTGTAAAGGAATCATTGCTTGCTTGAAATGAATACATTATAGGACCTTGACAAGCAAAAATGTGGGTTAAGAAAAATGCCATACCCTACAGAGCCTTAAAAGTTAAAATGCTCATTCCAGAAATGCATACCTGCTTTGCTAGGTAAACTCGGTGTTTTAGATGTTTATTGAAGATCTATTTCATGAAGAAAATTTTTCATGACTTTGATATGTATTGGTGAAGTCCAAGGAGCTAATACTGTAGCCTGTGTGTTATATTGATGGGCCATTTATGTCCCAGCATTCAAGCTCTGTCAAGATGTGAAGTATTTGAATTTGAATGGAAATGCAGGATGGCTTTCAAATCAGAATACCTCTGGTATAACTAGAGAATTTCGCAGATCATTTTCCAACACTATGTCTCTGGGCCTCCAAATGAAAGCAAAAGAAGCTTTTTTGGGTGCAAATTGCTTCTCATTTCTACAACTATTGTCTTTATTTCTGATACATGTGCCTTTATTAAAGCTGTATTCACACTGTGAATACCAGAAACAGAGTCGTTAGTTTGAAACCACCCCACTTCTTTTCTCCATACAGTCTGTTGGTCTCATCTGCTGTTCACTCTTAATATATGTCCATCCTGGTAAGAATAGCTTCAAGTGCATCTTAGGTTATCTGAGAAAATCCTTCTGCAAATTGTTTGTTTTTGGTAGGTCTTTGAAATAAGCTAGTGAAATTGTTTTTGAAACCTTCAGCTTCTAATAAAGGTGTCAAGAAGTGAAAAACGAAGAGAATGGCAAAATGTGGGAAAAGACATCTGGATGTCACAGGCTAGAAACGATTACATGTGGCAAGAGAGAGGAGTTTGGAGCTTGCTGCAAAGAATGTAAAACATAGATATTCAGAAATACAAAACATAGATATCAACAAAGATAGGTTACAAAGTTGGTATTTGAAAGGTCATATTAAAAAACCAATATGTTCATGTTTATTAGAACACTGTGATTTGCAAAGTTCTTCATAATTGAGTTTCAGATATACAATGGTCCAGTACCAATCCCACCACCAGTGTCAACTTTCTTCCACTATAGTTAGTTCCCAATTTCCATTCAACGCCACAGTGTGCCTCCTTGGTATGAATATTTTTAAGTTTGGCAGTTAAAGTTTGAATCTCATGCTTCCATGAACTTTTGTTGGTTTATATATGTATATACTCACAAACATATGTCAACAAGATGTCCAAGGTCCCTGCATCCTGTCCCTGTTATCTTCTATCTGCTAAATTTGACCTCTCCCCTTGGTTTTTTCCTTCTCTAGACTTCTCAACATTATAATATAGAGACCAGAGTAATACAGGCTTTCTGTCTGTATCTGTCTGTCTCTCTCTGTTTCTCTCTGTTTTTTCTCTCTGTTTCTCTCTCTCTCACCACACACACACACACACACACACACACACACACACACAC
>PVKC010019739.1:5524-19048 GCA_004027635.1 Crocidura indochinensis
AATCTTTTTATTTCTTCCTTGAGCTGCTCTTTGATCCAGCTGTTGTTGAGTAGCATGTTGTTTAATCTCCAGGTGTTTGATTTTCTCCATTGCTTCTTCTTACAGTCAATTTTGACCTCTATTGCATAGTGGTCTGATAGGGTGCTTCTGATGATCCTTACACTTGTGGTTTTATATAAGTTAGATTTATATCCTAAGGCATGGTCTATTCTGGAGAAGGTTCCATGTGGGTTTGAGAAGAATGTGTATTCTGTTTTTTGGGGGGTAGAGGGTCCTATATAAGTCTACCAGACCTAGATCTTCTAATTTTTCATTTAGGGCTCTTATTACTTTGTTATTTTTCTGCCTGCTGGTTCTATTCAGTGGTGATAGTGGAGTATTGAGATTTCCTACTGCTATCACATTTCCCTTCATGTGTTTCTCTAGCTTTGTGAGTAAGTTCCTCATATATTTAGCTGAGTCTACATTAGGTGCATAAATATTGACCAGGGTTAGTACTTCTTGATCTATTGTTCCCCTGATCAGTATATAGTGACCCTCCTTGTCTGTGATTACTTTCTTGATGTTGAATGCAATTTGTTCTGATATTAGGATGGCTGTCCCTGCTCTTTTTTGTTTTCCATTGACCTGAATAATTGATTTCCACCCTTTTATTCTAAACTTGTGCCTATCCTGCAATTGTAGGTGTGTTTCTTGCAAGCAGCAGAAGTCCGGTTTCTGTTTTCTAATCCAGTTCTCTAGTATATGCCTTTTAATGGGAGAGTTTAGACCATTAACATTTAGGGAGATTATTGACAGAGAGGGCTGTTGTGTAGTTGCATTGTGTAGGGTTTTTGTTGTTACAATCGGGGATTTGGATTGTGTGATTTGTCTTGGAGTATGTTCATTAACATTGGTTTTGTTTGAGCGAATACTACAAGGTCATTTTCATTTGAGAATGTTTTTAGTCTTCCTTCCCATATGAATGAGGGTTTTGCTGAATATTGAACCCTAGGTTGGAGATTTCTTTCATTCAGTCGTTTAAATATTTCATTCCACTGTCTTCTTACTTGAATTATTTCGAATGGGAGATCTGGTTTGATTCTTATGGTCCTTCTTTTGTACTTGAGGGTTTTTTTCTCCCTTATTGCTTTAAAGAGTTCATCTTTCTCTTTGTTTTTTTTTTTGTTTGTTTGTTTTCCGTTTGTATTACAATATATCTTGCTGTTGTTTTATTAGGGTCTATTTTATTGGGAACTCTTTTCACTTCCTGGAATTTCACCTCAGCTTCTTTCCAGAGGGTTGGAAAGTTTTCTGCTATGATTTCCCTGACCACTTGTTCTTCTCCTTTCCCTGTCCCCCCCCCTTTCTGGTATACCTGCAATTCTTAGACTATTTCTTTTGTCTTTGTTCATTAAGTACTGGACTTTCTCTTCCAGTGCTCTGCCTTTTATTTCCTTGTTGACTTCTTGGTCGCTTTTAGATCGCAGTTTTTCTTCGAGTTGCTCTATGTGCTTCTCCAACTGTGCTCGTGTGGCTATGTACATTATTTATTATTTCTTTAAATTCCCTTTGTATGGAGTCTCTCATATTCTGTAGCATTTCTTCTCTAAGTTGGTTGATTTTTTCATCCATGGTTTTCTGGTATTCGCTGGCTAGTGCTTCTTTCATTTCATTCACCATGATTTGCATTTGTTTTCTCATGGCTGTTTTGAAATCTTCATCTTTTGGGTCTGTTCATTTTGGTGGACTTGGAAACTTTGGGTACCTTTCTACTTCTGTGGATATTAGTGTCTTCCTTGGTTTAACCATATTTCTTTGCAATTCTTGTTGTAGCTCACTTTTGTCACTAGTCTAATTAGATATAGGTGTTTCTGGCTTGTTTGGTGGTTTGCTTCCAATTTTATGGCCTTTTATTATTAAAGGGTTGGGTGCTGGGTCTGAGCTGGTTCGGCCTATCTGTTGGTGAGCTATCTTCGCGTGAACGCCTACGTGATTCGCAACTCGGCGCGGGTGGGCGGTGCTTCCCCAACTCAGGTAGGACCAGGAGACCAGGAAGGGGCTGTTGACTCCCTTTGCGGGCTCTGTGTAGGTGGGGGGGGCTTCTCCATCTCAGGTGGGACCAGGCGACCAGGAAGGGGCTATTGGTTCCCTTCGTGGGCTCTGCGTGGGTAGGCGGGGCTTACCCAACTCAGGTGGAACCAGGCGACCAGGAAGGGGCTGTTGGCTCCCTTCGCAGGTTCCAGTTTTCAGCTAAAATTTAAGTTGCTAAATTTAATTGCTAAATTAAGAGAGTTCAACATCTTAAAGGGGACAATCTGTAGCTGGAGCAATAGTAGCACAGTGGGTAGGGCATTTGCCTTGCATTCAACTAGGTTTGATCCCTGAAACCCCATATGTCCCCCAAGCCTTCCAGGAGTGATTTCTGAGTGCTAAACCAGGAATAACTCTAAGCATCTCCAGGTGTAACCCAAAAACTTAAAAAGAAAGAGAGAATCTGAATAAGATAATAGAAGTATAAAAGATGTATTGTATCCTAAAGAGATAATATTGACTTTACGTTAGAAAATATTTAATTATAATTGTGTATATGAACAAGTTTCCATAAGATTATTCTTGGAATTGTTGTATGTAAAAATATTTTCTTAGAATTGTGTGTTCTGTGACTACTGCCCCACCTAGACCTTCCAGGTGGGGGCGCTGTGGAGTTAGCAATAAATAGCTTAATGGACAGGAGAGAGGGGTCTTTTGCGAAAAGCTGCTTGCAGGCTGCAAGAGGATTCTCTCGCTCTCTCTCTCTTTGCCCAATCTTTTGCACCCTAACCTTCTTGTCTGTGTGAATTATTATTTGCCGAGGATAAATATTACCAAGGTCTCCCCCCAAAAGGGGATAAGGGGATGGGAAGTAATTTCTCATTCTGGGGAATGCTCGTGGATTCACAAATACCCAACAAAGGATTTAACAGCACAGATACATTACAATAATCTTCAACAATAAGAATTGTAATGAAAAAATATCTGTGATGTAAAAAAGAAACAATCATATATCTCAATTTCAATCTAGGTGTTGCATGAATTCATTGTGAGTGTATAAAAATAGCAGAATCAGAGCAAACAATCATAATTAATATATTACAGGTAGATGTTACTCACCATGAGTAAACATCATACTCAATGCCAAGTTCTGAGGAGGACTCTGCCTCACTTTTTTAAAATGTTTTTATTGAGACCAATGTGAATCACAAGTCTTTCATAGTTGTATTTTAGTAATATGGTGAATTAGGGCAATTCACTACTATTGACCTCCCTCCACTACAGTTTTAAAAATGTACCCCATATCTCCACCTTTAACCCCCTAGACTTCTAATGTAGCAGGTCCCTTTGTGTATAGCTTGTTATTGTTTGGAACTTTTGACTCTACTGTCATTGACATTGGTTTGGGTATTTAGGGCTGACCATTTTTGTTGTTGTTGTTGTTGTTGTTTATTTGTTTTTTTTTTTGGTTTTGGGGCCACAACTGGTGACACTCAGGGGTTACTCCTAGCTATGCACTCAGAAATCATCCCCAACTTGGGGACTATATGGGACTAGGTGGGATCGAACTGTGGTCAGTCCTAGGTTAGCGAATGCAAGGCAGACACCCTACCACTTGCATCATCACTCCGGCACCAAGGACTG
The DNA here is from genome assembly GCA_004027635.1 of Crocidura indochinensis. Classification (NCBI taxonomy): domain Eukaryota; kingdom Metazoa; phylum Chordata; class Mammalia; order Eulipotyphla; family Soricidae; genus Crocidura; species Crocidura indochinensis. The sequence goes on from PVKC010019739.1 coordinate 9,182, forward strand.
ACCATTTTTTATTTCCACTCAATGCTCCTGAGACTGCTGGCCCCTGAGTCTCATCTACATTTTTTCTCTGACATATAAATATGAGGCAGAACAAGATGATTCATGTTCTATGGTTCTGTATAAATGGCAGGGGCTCCTATCTAGAAGCTATAAATATAAATAAAATCAAATAAATAAACAAGAAAAAATGAAAAGGGTGGGGGCATATGCGGCAAGTTTTGTTTTTGTTTTTTTTTTTTTTTTTGGAATAGGCACAGTAAGTATTGGGGAAATTAGAAAGTAAATTCCCTTGGCCTAAGAAATACAGGGTATCTCTATTCTTGAAGCATACTGTCTTGAGACCTACTACAGGCTCTACTCATGTTAGTTGTTAAACTCCAAGGTCCTTTAGCTTTGTTTGGGGGCCTCACCCAGTAATGCTCAGGGATTACTCCTGGCTATGCACTCAGAAATTGCTCCTGGCTTAGGGGACCATCTGGGATCCAGAGGAATCCAACTTCTGGTCAGTGCAAAGCAAATGCCCTACTGCTGCACCACCACTCCAGCCCCTCCAGATCTTTTTTTAAGATTCCAGGAAAAGTTCTGCTCAGTTACAGTTGTCAAAATCAGTCCTCTGTAGTTAGAGGTCTTGGATTTTGCACAGATGCTAAGGTGAGGCCTAAGATAGTCTTTTTTAATGATCCCTGAAAAAGTTCTGCTCATTTGAGGTTGTCATGGTCAGTCTTCTGTAATTAATGATCTTGTTTTTTGCACAGATTCTAGGATGGGGGACATGATTTCATCTCACTAGTAGGTGGTGAGGTAGGGCAACCTGCCCTTAGATCAAGTTGTTGCTGATTTCTTATCATCAGGGTATCATATAAATCTACCCTGGCACAAGTTGATGTCTGGTGCTAGTGCAGGGAACAGTACCATTTCTAAGGTTGGGATCTGGGGTTTAGAGTGGGATTGGTCAATATCTATCTACATGAGGTCTAAGTCAAGTTCCCATAACGATTGTCCAGGATGCTATCATGGGACCACTAAGAAAGATCCTAGCCTAGGCTTTGGCCTAGGATTTGTACAAAAACCAACGTCTCTAATTTCAGAGGTCTGACTTTGACAACTGTGACTAAACAGAACTTCTAGAACCACAATGAAAGACTCCATCTGAGACTTTGTCCTAGGATCTGAGCAAAAACCAAGACCACTAATTACAGAAGACTGATTACAACAACAGTGATGGAACAGAACTTCTAGAACTGTAAAGAAAGAGTCTGTCCTAGCCTTCATCCTATGACCTGTGCAAATACTAAGATCTCTAGCTACAGATATATGATGCTATCATCCACAGCTGAGTTGAAATGCCTGGCACCACAAAAAAGACCTTGGAGTGTGAAAATGAGTGTGTATGGAACGTGTAGTTGTTCCCAGGGCAGTATGCTTCAAGGGAAGAGAAACCCTGTATCTCTTAGACTAATAGAATTCCCTTCTTCAATTTCCCTAATACTTACTGTGCCTATGCAAAAAAAAAAGCCCAAAGCCTAGCCAAACCATCACTCCTTCCTTCATTTTTTCCTTCTTATTTTTTCTTTTTTATTTTATTTTGTTTTTATTTTTCTAGTGTCACACCTGGCAGTGCTCAGGGATTACTCCTCATGCTCAGAAATCACCCCTGGCAGGCACAGAGGACCATATGGGGTGCCAGATTCAAACCACCATCCTTCTGCATGCAAGGCAAACACCTTACCTCCTTGCTATCTCTCTAGCCCCTCTTTTCTTCTTCTTTTTTAAATTTAATTTAGTTCTTGTGATTATTATATGTTGGTAGCTGTTTTTTGTAGTTGACTGCTTTTTCTGTAGTTGCTGTTTTTGTTTGTTTGCTTTGTTGTTCTTCTTTTATTCCTTTTATTCTTTTAAATTAATACTTATAAAATCTAGATAGAATCCTCCAAGTTTTTTTTTCTTTTTTCTCTTTTTTTTCCCAGCAGAATCTCATAACTAGAATCATCTTGTTCTGCCTAATGAATTGAGGGGGAAAAATGGAGAGTACCAGGACCAAACAGTCGTATGAACATTGAGTGGAAATAAAAAATGATCAGACTCAAACACCAAACCCAAAGTCGATGACAACAGAATCGACATCTTATCAATAATAAGTTATACATAGAGAAGAGCAGTTACAATAGCTGTCCAGGTGTCAAATGAGGGAGATATGGGATGCATGCTGGGAATAGGGGTGGAGGGAGGACAACACTGGTGGTGGGAATGGCCCTGATTCATTATCATCATGTATTTTAAATATTACTGTGAAGTATTCATAATTCAGTTTGATCAAATAAAAATCATCTTAAAAATTGTTCAGGGTGGAAGGCTCCCCCCATTACAAAATTCATGGATTCTTATCCCTATTAGATAAAAACTTCTTTCTCTACATAAGATTTCCCCCCATTTTAATATACCTATGTAGAAAAAATAGACGCTATGTTATATTACTGGTGCATTTAGGGGTAAAAATAGCAAGCTATACAATCTCTGTGATCTGAGTTCTTATTGCAAGCAAGTCTTTTCTACTAGAATTTTCTACTAAGCAGAACCAAAACAAGCCAAAAAAAAAAAAGGAAAGGAAAAAGAGAATAAAAGGGATGAGTAGGGGGACTATGATACATATGGAAATAAACACTAAGATTTATAATTATTAATGATGTAAACATACAAAGAATATATATTTTCATTAAGTGTTTTGAGATAGTCTGAGTGGGGATAAGATCCAGAGAACATTTTCATCTCACATCATGGTCAGTCTCACTTTTTAATAAAGCTCCTTGAATGCCTCTGATTAGATTCATTTCAAGGCTGAGATTTTCCTAAGCTATTGCCTTCCACTCCATAGCATTCATTAAAATCAGACCAATACTCTACCAGTGGTCCTCAAACTATGGCTTGAGGGCCACATATTATATTTGTTCCCATTTTGTTTCTTCAATTCAAAATAAGATATATGCAGTGTGCATAGGAATTTGTTCATAGTTTTTGTTTTTACTATAATTTGGCCCTCCAACGATCTAAAATATAGTGAACTGGCTTCCTGTTTAAAAAGTTTGAGGACTAGAGTCAATACAGTATTCTTTGCACTGTTTGTTAATTGAATTTTTGTACTATCTCACTCCTTTCTTCTCTGTCTCTTAGGGTCTCCTTCAACATATCTGACATGAATCTATTGAACTTTTCTTTTTATATAAGTTCCTTTTTTGATCTTGTTGCTGTTAATATTTATCTTTATTTTTGTTTGGGTTTTGTAATTATGAGTACAATAAATTTAAATTTTTTTCTATTTGAGTCTATTTTCACTAAGTTCCTTCAGGTGTCTTGAATTTAATTTCCATGCAAACACTGAGAAGTCTTTTTCTATTCTTCAAACATTTGGAAATTATGAGTTCTTTAACCTTGTTTCATCCTCAAATTCACCTTTCAGTTCTTGAGGTACTCCAATGATTCTTACATTCTTCTTCTAGAACTCATTCCATTATTCTTTAGCACTCTGTTTATTTATTTTCAGACTACTTACACATTTATTCATTTTCTAGTGGTTTCCTTTATCTATCATGGAGCTCCACATTCTTTTACTTAGATGCTTTTATTCTGCTGCAAAGAACTTCTTTTGAATTTCTATATCATGTACCATACTCTTTATTTTTGCTTGAACTTTGCTCATTTTTGATCCCATAGCTTCTTGTGCTTTGTTGACTCGCTGTGCCATTGTTTTTGCTGAGCTCATTAAACATTCTCACAATGATGTCATTAAAGTCATTGTCTGAGGATTTACTGTGATGGTTGAGCCTTCTCAGTTATTTTTATCACTTATTGAATTAATGGGAAATGGGTTTGATCCTGCTTTGATCCTGGTATGCTGCAGGTAATTGTTTGTAATTAACCCCGGAACCCCCAGAAGATTAGACCGGTAATTGTTCTTTTCCATCCCTGCATATATTTACACAATGATAAAAAAGAATAACTGTAAATAGTGTGAAATTTGATAAAGCATTGTCAGGAACTCCATAACCAAAGTTATGGAACTGAGGTATAGAGACTACTAGACCTAACTAGACTGGAGGAAAATCTGATCACCCCTACTCCATATTTCTATTCCACACCATTTAAGACTGACATTTGGAATTTTTATACTTAACCATCATATATTTTATGTGATTCATGTATTGATTCATTAACATTGATCCTTGTTATCCAAATCCATCACTAGATGAAGGATAAATGATCTATATTGAATACTTGAACAACATATATATATTAACAGGGTCAATTACATTTGAAAATGTTATTCCTTGTTCTACATAGAAGGATCATTTTCTAGAAGGCAACAAATAAATTTCAGAATTTGCAAGAATTTTTAAAATCACTTAAAGTCTTATAAAACATTGACTCTATAAGCAAAGAATTAACTTTCTTTTAATTTCCTAGCCATGATATACTTGAGCTCATTCAATATTTAACTAGTAGTCTTTAATCTAACATTCCAGGAGAAAAACACATTATGAGTCAAACACTTAATTACCTTCAACATTGTCCAGTAAGTTATTATACCCAGTGTAAGGAAGGTGCTTAAATTCTTTGGGCCTGAGCGTATTATATACAGCAGAAGAGATTCATAATTTCCTTCTAAAATTCTATGACTCTCCTAGAGTAGGAATTTTTAATACTAAAATTTCAGAATACTATCTATCTTGTTTCCAATTAAATTATGATGCTGTATATTAGGTTTTATTTTATTTTATGAAAATAAAAATACTAGTGAGATAGAGGAAAATAACAAGAGGCAAAAGGAAAAGAATAGGTGACACGAGCAGTGGTGTGGAGCAGTGAGGCATAAGCCTTGCCTGCGCTAGCCTAGGACAGAATGCAGTTCAATCCCCTGGCTTCCAATATGGCCCCCCAAGCCAGGAGCCATTTCTGAGTGCATAGCCAGGAGTAACCCTTGAGCGTCATCTGGTGTGGGTGTGCCCCCACCAAAAGAAAAACAAGAAAGAAAAAAAAAGGAAAGGAACAGGAATATTTATTATTATATCTTTCTGAATATTCATTTTTTATAAAATGAAGATAACATAACACAGAGGATTTTTGTAAGCATTAAATAATATATCTAATGCAGCTGGATCAAGTCTTTAAATGATTCCTAATTTACTTTTAAATAAATCAGACTTTTTTAGTTTCCAACTTCATTTTTCATTTGTTTCAAAATAGAGATTCATGATGAATTATTATAATTTAAGGTAAATATTTAACAGCCAATTTATGCTTTATGCAACATAGTCTTGAACAGCCAATTAAATGCTAGGCAGCCAATGTTGATGTCAACGGAGCTCTGTTGGACAGCGGCCACGGCTGATATTGGCATTCTGCAGTGAAATCTTCAGTTCCAGTGCAATTAGATTTCATAAATTATCTATGTGAGTAGCACAGAGTTTATATTCTATGTGCTTAAATGATGTATACTGGACATGGCCCTTTCCTAGTGAGCTTTCTCAGGATTCTTTTTCTTTTTTTAACATTTGCTTCTGATTTTTCTTTTTCAATCAGAAAAACACTGTCTTTATCTTTTTACAGCTATCCCCCACCCGTAGGTTTCTGCTTGCTAAGAATTTTCATGAGCTTATCCAGGAGTCATAAGATGTAACATTCATTTAATTTAGTTGAACATTTTCCAGTTTGTGATCTGTATATTACCTGCATCAGAATCACTGTTGGGTTCTTGGTGAAATTACTATTTCATCGACTCTTCCAGCATACAATCAGGTTTGCATGGATGTGGAAGAAGTTGGAATTTTAAACCATTTCCTAGTGTCAACTTTATTCAGAATCATTTTAATAAGTACTTGCTTTACAGAGTCAATGTTCTGTAGACAGAGCACATTGAGTCAGTCAGCATATAAGAAGACCCAAATCACCTTACAATTCTGCCTGCCTTGACTCCTTGAATCTTATCACCCATTTCGGAGTATTCTTTTATCACTCTGCCTAGAAAAGTCGGGACTCCCTAAAGATCATTAAGCTTCTTTAAAAGTTATAAACAGAAACTATTGCAGGTAAAACAAAACATTTAACTGCTAAACAACTACAAAAACAGCTTGGGTAAACCTGGGTTAGTTATTTTCTGGAGGAATATTTTAATGATCCTCGCTGGCAAATAAAGTTAAAGTATGAATATTCAGTGATTTTTCTAAGACTGAAACAATTCAAATTACTGAGAGTCAGGGAGTCAATTCTGATTTTGATCCAAAGTGTTTGTCAGAAAATACACGTTTTCCAGCCCAATGAGCACATTCTAGTCTAGTGGGATCCTCACACGTCAGTCTGAATCAAAGCAGAAACTCATTCTTATCTACTATCAGGACGTGTCCAATAAGAATAATGAAAGAGAAGCAGTCCTTATTGAAAGCTGAAGGTGTTCTACCATAAAAATTTTGCTATTTCTTTTGCTCTGGACAAATAGGTACTACCTCAGTGAATACACTGATGAATCTGATCTCAGGAAGCTAAACTGTCCCTCTCTGAGGCAGTTTCCTTCTATTGGTGGTATTTGGAAGAAAGTTCCAAATTGAGTTGTCTTTAAATGGTTATATATCACTTGTTTCCAAATATGCTGAGTTTCTGAAAAAAAAATATTTGTCTTATTTATTTTCCAAAAATGTATATATAATAGAAATATTTATATAAATATAAATATAAATAGTCATAGAAATATACCAAATATAAAATATATAAAATACAAACAGCCTGCTTTGGGTCAATGAATATACAATAAAAAATGTGTAGTGGAAAATAATCCTTAATCCTTCATGGTCTTAGAATATTTCATGTCAACAAAACAATCAGCTATTTTAGAAGTTTAAGAAAAATCAATCTTAGTGCAATGATAATGCTTCAACTAAAGTTTTAGTTTATAAAAAAATATAGTATTTTAAGTTCCTTTGGCATATTCAAGTGAATCTACAACAATTATCTTTTTTACTTTTGCTTTATTGAAATTAATATAGATAACACAAAGCAGTTATACATAAAATACATACTAAATTACAACAATTAAGTCATCTGATATTTCAAGATAAGTACAGTATTCTGTAGAGTCGCACATGCACAAGTCAAAGAACTAAAGAACTTTTACAAAACTTGCTTATAAATGATGATTAAGGTACTTTTAAAAATGAAATGTATTTGAATTTCTGCTTGTAAGTCAAAGTAAGTGGTTGAAATTTTATTTGTACAGTTTATCAATCTATTGGATTCTGAAACTAAGCATTTATGACATTTTTAATATCACTAAATCTTGTTTAATAGATACACAGATATTCACATTGCAATGAATTTCTCATCTTCTCCCTACTCCATCATTAACAAGATTAAGTGAAACATACAGCAAAACAAAAAAGCAAAAGTCTGTTTTTAAGTTTTCTTGACTTTATTAGCATCCTTTGTATTAGACAAAATTTCCTCCCACCTTATCCTTCCCAAGCAAGCATTATGCTGGCACTGTACCTCTATTGCCAGTTGGAAACAAGATTAGTACAAGATATTTATGGGAGCAATCATTCTTTGCTACAATAACTGGATTTCATAGTAAATCACAGATAGTTGATGAAATATATTATCCATATGTGTGAAGGGTGTAGGAAAATCCCAAAATAAGTTAAAATAAACCAAAAATAAGTGAATTATTTTTTCTTGCTGTTCTCCAAATATAGCATCCATTCATCAGAGTGGACCACCTGGATATGTCCACAGATTATTGCTTATGAAAACAAACAACACAAAAATTTGGGAAAATAACAGAGCTGAGATATTTCCTGCTTTACTCCCTCTATCCCTCTCAATATGAGGAGTGAGATAGAAGGATCCAAAAATAACCATTTTTAGGCTATGCAAATACTATGGCAATAAAACAGCAGAATAATCAAGTGTTGCTGTTATTTCAGGTAATTATTACACATAGTTGAATTCAAAGAATTTACTTCTTTTTTTATTAAGTTTCTCTTATAAATTGCTTACAAGAATTCAATCATCATTTTTCTTAGGGGTGTAATATTACCACACCACAGATACTATCAAAATCCATATTTTACGACATAGTCCATGGGATTCTCTGTTCACTCTTAGTTCCCTTGTAACCTTTTTGTGGTCAGTCTATGGGTTTGTTTTCATTGACCATCACTTTCTATTCATGCCAAATCTGAAAGAGACCACCCAGTATATATTTTCACCTTTTAATATTTATCTTTTCTTAACTCAATCTTCTAGCATAGTAACCTCTATGAGTATCAATATGTTTAATCAAATGAACTAAAGAAAATTCTCACTTTATTCACTGACACTTTTCATAATATCATCTATGTTTCATATTTTAAAAATATAAACTTTTAAATATTGAGTAAAGAACAACTCAAAACATCTACATCTATAATATTTAAATACAATCCAAGCCCTAAAGTACTGCTGGCGGCTTCTGTCCAGCAGCTCCAGCTGGACTTCAATGAATCCTCTTCAGGAAAAGTGGGTTGCACTAACCAATGATGAAATATAAAATATGAAGAAATGAGACTTCACAAATGAATGTATGGTAAACATGTTCTGGTAGTGTGTTTCCAAAATTTTTTAATTTAATTTTATTTTAACACCTTGATTACATACATAAATGTGTTTGGGTTTCAGTCATGTAAAGAACACCACCCATCACCAGTGCAACGTTTCCATCACCATTGTCCCAAATCTCCCACCTCCCACCCTCCCCAAGCCTGTACTCTGGACAGGCTCTCCATTTCCCTCATATATTCTCATTATTAGGACAGTTCAAAATGTAGTTATTTCTCTAACTAAACTCATCACTATTTGTGGTGAGCTTCATGAGGTGAGCTGGAACTTCCAGCTCTTTTCTCTTTTGTGTCTGAAAGTTATTATTATTGCAAGAATGTCTTTCATTTTTCTTAAAAGCCATAGATGAGTGAGACCATTCTGCGTTTTTCTCTCTCTTTCTGACTTATTTCACTCAGCATGAGAGATTCCATGTGCATCCATGTGTAGGAAAATTTCATGACTTCATCTATTCTGACAGCTGCATAGTATTCCATTGTGTATATGTACCACAGTTTCTTTAGCCATTCATCTGTTGAAGGGCATCTAGGTTGTTTCCAGAGTCTAGCTATGGTAAATAGTGCTGCAATGAATATAGGTGTAAGGAAGGGGTTTTTGTATTGTATTTTTGTGTTCCTAGGGTATATTCCTAGGAGTGGTATAGCTGGATCGTATGGGAGTTCGATTTCCATTTTCTGGAGGAATCTCCATATCGCTTTCCATAAAGGTTGAACTAAACGGCATTCCCACCAGCAGTGGATAAGAGTTACTTTCTCTCCACATCCCTGCCAACACTGTTTGTTCTCGTTCTTTGTGATGTGTGACAAGCTCTGTGGTGTGAGGTGGTACCTCATAGTTGTTTTGATTTGCATCTCCCTGATGATTAGTGATGTCGAGCATTTTTTGATGTGTCTTTTGGCCATTTGTATTTCTTCCTTGTCAAAGTGTCTGTCCATTTCTTCTCCCCATTTTTTGATGGGATTAGATGTTTTTTTTCTTGTAAAGTTCTGTCAGCGCCTTGTATATTTTGGAAATTAGGCCCTTATCTAATGGGTATTGGGTGAATAGTTTCTCCCACTCAGTGGGAGGCTCTTGTATCCTGGGCGCTATTTCCTTTGAGGTGAAGAAGCTTCTCAGCTTAATATACTCCCACCTATTAATATCTGCTTTCACCTGCTTGGAGAGTGCATTTTCCTCCTTGAATATGCTTGTAGTCTCAATGTCCTGGAGTGTTTTGCCTACGTGTTG
>PVKC010019741.1:0-18949 GCA_004027635.1 Crocidura indochinensis
TTTTTTTTTTTTTTTTTTTTTTTTTGGAGGGGGGCACACCCAGCAGTGCTCAGGAGTTACTCCTGGCTCTGCGCTAAGAAATCACTCCTGGCTGAGGGGACCTTATGGGATACCAGGGAATGACCCTGCATCCGTCCTAGGTCAGCAGCATGCAAGGCAAATGCCCTACCACTGTGCTACCACTCCGGCTCCCTGTTCCTCAAATTCTTTCTGATCTCTAGACATCAGGTTGGTCAAAATGTAGATATCCAGAATTCAGGTATATTTTATTATTTTTCACATTGTTTATAGTCATATGGGATAATTCCTAGAGAACTATCTCTAAAAGTAATAACCCTTTTTAGATATTGCGTATAAGGCCACATAGATTTTATAGTTAACCTTTCCTTTCAAGTTTAGAAGAAAATGGAAGAAGAATATAAAATAGATAGAAATTTCAAACAGGTAAATAAGTTCTCTGAGTTAAAAATGTGATGCTTGCCATCTTTAATTTCTGGAAGTTTTCAAAATGAGGAGTAATAATTACTAATTATAGATGTTTCCAGTACTTACTATAAGAGGGATCGTTTTCCTTTACTTTGTTCTCCCTTCAAGATTTTTCTTCCATAGTTTACATTACCTACCTTATAATTAGAAAACTACTAGTTTTCTATAAATAAGGAAATTGATGAAGTTACTCAGTGAAAAGAATGGTATATTTCCTTTTCAGGGGTTCCCAAATCTATGTAGCTTATTGCCACCTTAAATTTATTTGTTAATTCTTTTACTCAGCTCTCTCCTCACCTGGAAATCTATCTTCTTAAACACACAAATAAAAAGCACTCTCCAATTGCACTGAGGATACTACCATCCATTAAATTGATTTAACACCTCTAGGTGGCATTGCCCACTTTAGAAAACACTGATAAGAAATGAAATACATACACGTAAGTCAGTATATTTTATAATGTATATATACAGTATATTTTATATACAGTATATTTATACCAATAGAATAATACTATAACATTATTTATCGTTTTTCCATACAACAAATTAAAGTTTGATAAAGTTATTTTTCTTTTTTGCCTTCCTCACATTTCTAAAATATGCTTCTCTTAATCGGGTACTGATATTTTTACAAACAAAATTCCTTCTTCCTATTCTACAATTTAAGCCAGAGAACTCCATTTGAAGAAGTTATTTGAAGCACCATGGTGAAAATCTTTTAAAATATATCAAGGCTATTCCCAAATCTGGAGACCACTGTACACATTTCAGAATTATTCCTTCTTTGAGTAAACATATTGTGGGAAAAATGCAGCCTTCAGATATCCTTAGTCTGGAAAACATGACCCTGTTTATCCAGTTGATAAACTCATTACCTGCAACTTTAAATTATGGAGTGATAAAGTGGTCTTCATATAAAGCATAACAATTTATATGCATATTTTCTTAAAAGTAAAAATAAACTAAGGGAACATGAGCAAAAATCAGACTTACATGCCCAGTAATATAGATGGTATGGAAAGAAAAATAATTTAAACAAACTCTGATAGATTTTGTGTTGAGTTGTTCAAAAAGTCTTTTTATTGTGATTTTTAAAACATAATGTTATTTTGTCCACCCATTACTGCCCATTACTAATGACCAACTATTTATTTTTCATTATAGAGATAGGGACATTATCAAAGTCTGTTCCATTTCATTCTCTGGACTTTGAGATTGTTCAGTGGGAGACACAGAATTAAACAAGTAAAAAGAGGGGCCAGAGTGCTAGTACAGTTGGTAGATAATTTGTCCTGCATGCAGCCGAAGTGGATTCTATTCTGGCAGCCCACATGGTCCCCCAGAACTAATAGGAGTGATTGTATCAGGAGTAATGTACCTGAGCACAGAGCCAGGTATAACCCATGAGCACCACTGAATGTGACAACCCCTCCCCCCCCCAAAAAAAAACAAACCAAACCAAACAATCAGAGAGGCTTCTTATTAATTCTTTCCCCAGAGGAGTAGTGATCTTGCCTTATAGGTGGGCTTGAAGTTGGGTTTTGGAGAATATTTCTTCCCATCACATTAAGAGGATCCACTTTATTAAGAACTGATGGAGTCAATCAGACTCTGATTAACCCTTCAGTTTGCTGAAAAAGGTTAAGAATATTAAATACAGTAATAGCTTACTTAACCAAAAAATCAGCCATTTTGTCCAATATTGAATTATAACCTCTTCTTGCGATGCATTTAACAAGGAATAAAAAACTATTAGGATGTTCAAGGAATAGCAAATGTACTCATGCTGTTGCTTTCCTTGTTCATGCAATGCTTTCATATATGATGATATTATTTTCTTGAGCATTGCCCATTCAATTTGATTTACTTTAGTACATAACTTCAATCATTAAGGGATGGACACCTCCTTAATTCTGAATTGAAATACAACTCGTTAAATCAAATGATTTATATAGTCACAAGTAATTGATGTTAAACTAAAATGATTTAATTAAAAATCATTAAAAAAGTTACTCTACCTAGGGGCCGGGTGGTGGCACTGGAGGTAAGGTGCCTGCCTGCCTGTGCTAGCCTAGGACGGACCGAGGTTTGATTCCCCGGTTTCCCATATTGTCCCCCAAGCCAGGAGCGACTTCTGAGCACATAGCCAGGAGTAACCCCTGAGCATCACTGGGTGTGGCCCAAAAACAAAAAAACAAAAAATAAATAAATAATTAAAAAGTTACCCTACTGAATGGGAGAAAACATTTGCATATACTGCATCTATAAAGGGCTAATGGACAAGATACATAGAAAACCCACAAAACTCAAGATATCAAAACAAACAACACCATTGAAATCTGAGTTGATTTCACTAAAGAAAATATACTGGTAATCAGTAAGTACATGAAAAAAATGCTCCCCATAGCTTATTATCTGGGAAATTGATATAATAGCATCAATGAGAATGATATATCAAAGAAAAATTAGAAACAACTATATTTCGTAGGGAGGTGGAGAAAAAGGAAATTTCATTAATTATTGATTAAAATGCAAAATTTTCAACTTTAATAGAGTATAGAGATTTCTCAAAAATTAAAAACACAGATCTACTATATGATCTAATATTTCCATTCTTAGGCATCTGTACAAATAAAAAAGTATTAACACTAAATCAAAGACTAATGCATACTTGTGTTTATTTCAGTGTTTATTGAAAAGATAAAGATCTAGAAACAACTCAAATGTCAAACTACAGAAAAATAGATACACTATAAAATGCTACTCAGGTATAAGAAAAGATAAAATCTTCCCTTCTGTAATAATATTGATGCTAATTCTTAAAAAATAAATCAGACGAAACACAAATATTACATGATAGATGATAGATATATATATAGATAGATGATAGATAGATAGATGGATGAATAGATAGCTAGATAGATGGGTGGATGGATGGATAGAAAGATAGATAGATAGAAAGAAAGATAGATAGATAGATAGATAGATAGATAGATAGATAGATAGATAGATAGATAGATAGATAGATAGATAGATAGATAGATAGATAGATTAAAAAAACCAAGATCTCTAATTCCCGAGGTCTGACTTTGACAACCATGACTGAACAGAACTTCTGGAACCATCAAAGACTCTATATACTAGGCTTTGTTCTAGGATATGTGCAAAAACCAAGATCACTAATAGAAGTCTGACGACAACAACCATGACAGAGCAGAACTTCTAGAACTGTAAAGAAAGACTCTATCCTAGACTTCGTCCTAGGATCTGTGCAAATACCAAGATCTCTAATGACAGAGGACTGATTTAGTCAGCTACAACTGAGAAGAACATTTCCTGGCACCATAAAAAGATCTTGGGTTCGATAATGAGCATGTCTGGAGCCTTTAGTTGTTACCATGACAGTATGCTTCAGTAGTGGAAAAACCCTGAATCTCTGATGTGAAGGGAATTCCCTGTCTAATATCCCCAATTCTTACTGTGCCTAAGCAAAACAAAAACAAACAAAAAACTTATCACACTAGGACTCCCCTGGGTTTTTTTTTCTTTCAATTTCTTTTTCTTTTTTTCTTTCTTGTTGTGGGTGTTTTTTCTTGTTGCTGTTTTATTTATAGCCATTGCTGGTTTTTGTTTTGATTTGTTTCCAACAGAACCATAGAATTTGAATCATCTTGTTCTACCTCATAAATTGAGGGGAAAATAAAAGAAAGTAGATGATACTGGGAGCAAACAGTTGTTTGAAATATTAAGTGGAAATAAATGATCAGAACTAAACACTAAATCCAAAGTCAAAGACAATAGAATCAAGACCCCCAATCTACAACAAGCTATACACAAAGGGTACCTGTTACACTAGCAGTCCAGGAAACAAAAGGTGGGAGATGTAGGATGCATGTTGGAAAAAGGGGTTGAAGGAGGACAAATCTGGTGATGGGAATGGCCCTGATTCACTGTCACTGTGTACCTTAAATATAATGTAAAAGACTTGAAATCCACATCGGTGACAATAAAAATTATAAAAATATAAGTCAAAAGAAATATAAATATCACATGATAGATAAAGTAGGCAAGGAAATAGACAATTACCAATGAAAAATATTTCCTTAAATTAATATCAAATAACTAAACTTACTAAGTAAAGGCACTGAAAGTGTCTAATGGACTATTGTGGAGAAAAATAGTACTTTGTAGTAGAAGTGGTATGATAGCATTGCATTCTTAAAGCATAAATATTTGTACTCTGTCAACAGCTGATAATAAAAATTCATATTAAATGGTAAAGTAATTTAAAATTAACATTAGAAATGATAGAAGTTGAGGTAGGCAATATTTCTTTATAGACAAAGACATCCTTTAAAAGTACACGTAAGTTCTCTATAAACTACAGTCTTTAAAATATTATTTTGGACATTAGAGCACCTGCCTTGCATGACTGAGTTCAATTCTAAGCATTGCAATAAAGAAAATATTCCTTAAAATTTTATCTACCATTTGAAAATTGAATATAGTAAAACATATTTTACAATTTTTACAAAGTCACTGTGAGCAACTCCTGAGTGTTGAGATGAAAGAGGCATTAAGAAAAAGATAAAGATTCTGTGATATACTAAAACTGGCTTACTGGCTAAATGGCAATAATATAGTTGGTGAAATATTTGCTTTATATGCAGCTAACCTGGGTCTGATTCCCAGCATCCAATATTCACGCATTACCAGGAGTAACTCTTTTTTTTTTTTTTTGCTTTTTAATTTTTTGGCCACACCCAGTGGCTATGGTCTCAGAAATGGCAGGGTTTTTGTTTGTTTGTTTTTGTTTTTTTTTTGAGGGGGTGATTTTTTTGCATTATTTTTATGTTTTCCTACCTTTTCCCCTTTCTTTTCTTATATTGATTTTTATAATCTCTAGAAGGACTCCTCCTGTTTTTTGCTTATTTGAAATTTTGCCCCCCAGTTTTTCTTTTTTCTTTTTTTTTATTACCTTCAAATAGAACCACATAACTTGAACCATCTTGTTCTGCTTCAGAAATTAAGGGAGAAATAGTGGAGAGCACCAAGACCAAACAGTCGTATAAACATTGAGTAGAAATTAAAAAAATGGTCAGACAAAAATGACACAAAACCCAAAGCCAACTACAACAGAATTGATACCCAATCTACAACAAGCTAGACATAGAAGGGAACCACTTATACTAGCAGTCTGAAAGGCAAAGGAGGGGCAATATGGGATGCATCATGGGAACAGGGGTAGAGGGAGGACAACATAGTGGTTGGAATGCCCCTGATTAAATGTCATTAGGTACCTAAAATACTACTTTGAATGATTTGTAATTCACTTTGATCAAAATAAAATTTATTAATTAATTTAAAAAAATTGCTCCTGGCTAGGGGGGGACATATGGGTTGCCAGGGGATCGAACCAAGGTCCGTCCTGTGTTAACCACATGAAAAGCAAATGCCCTACCACTGTACTGTTCCTCTGGCCCCTCTCAGGAGTAATTCTTGAGTGCAGAGCCAGGAATAAGACCTGAGCACCACTTTTAACCACAAACAAAACCAAAATTAAACTGATATCAACTTGCAAAGGCAAATATTGTCTTAAGAATGTTGTGAGCTGGTTTCAAACAATTTTGCTATCAAAAATAAACTTATATAAATAATAAATAAATAAAATAAATAACATTTATATATATAAATAAATCAACTTATATAAATCTAGAATTAATAAGTTACATGAAAAACTAAAGCAATACTATAGGCAATCTAATCACTTTCTAATTATTTACTTCATTTATTATTATGGATGTTCTTGGAAGATTTTTACATCTACTTCATCCCTATTCTAGAAATATAATGGTGCCAACTTCTTGTTTCTTTTCATTTTGGGCCACACCCAGATATTCTCAGTGCTTACTAATAGGTGCCCTCCTAAAGGATTCAGGAGCCCACATGAGATGTATGGAATCAAATCTGGTCAACCTTCTGCAAGGCAAGAAGTAATTTATTTTACTATCTGTAAAACTTCTCAAATTCTATATTTATTATCATGTTCATTGTTTGAAATCAATCTTTGGTGGCCATGTTCATACCATGGAATTTAGAAAACACTACAAAGCATTACATTTTCTTCTATATTTTCCAGAAGAACAATAGTTAAATATGTGTGAAGACATCACTGAAAAGAATTCTACCATCCAGAAAACACTTAAAAAAGGGACTACACTGTACACATAACTTGTAATTTTGTGTTGGGCTGCTTTGGTTCTGAAATTATAGTCTTTTTGAGCATGACGTTTCAACCTTTGAAAAAGTATATTTTTAAAATAAGGCATAGACATCCCACCCACATTCTAATATAGCGAGGTTATGTGGGCTGCACAATTGGAACATTGGGTCCTGTGTGTTATTGAGAAATGAGATCACAATATCAAGGAAGTAACCATCAGTTGATGCCTCAGTCACACCCTGCTTCATTCTAATAAAAATGAAGGGTTGATTAAAATTAAAACACATTATACCACTTAAAAAAGTCATACACTTTCTAAATAAAGGCTTGAGTAATAGAAGATTTAACTTGCTGTTATTTTAATATGGAAAGAACTATTCCACTCTAATTTTTGTCTTGCAGTTGCCACATTTAAAAAATTCAACAGTCACCTGGATTCAATTTCCATTCCTAATGAAAGAGGATATATAGAAGAAAATAAAGGGAGGAAATAAGTATAAAGAAAAAAATCACCTGCAGAAGCAAAAATAGCTCAGAGGAAAAAAATTCCAAACTGCAAAGTCATACCTTTTGATTATTGAGAAAAAAACTATCCTGTATGATTGTCAACTAAATATTCTCTTAAAAATAGCACTTTGAAGGGGAAAATGGATAATACCAAGGTCAGTCGAATGAATATTTAATGGAAATAAAAATGATCAGACTTGAATACCAAACTCATAGTCAATGACAACAGAATTGATACCCAATTTACAACAAGCTGTACAAGTGGGGAACCGTTATACTAGCACTAGGGGGGCACGGAGGGAGATATGGGATTCACGTTTGGGAACAGGGGTGGAGGGAGGACAACCCTAGGAGGGTGGAAATGCCCCTCATTTATTGTCACTATGTGCCTTAAATATTTCTGTGAAACGATTGTAATTCACTTTGACCACAATAAAAATAAAAAAGCAATCAATTACAGAAGAAATATATATACTTGTGCATGTAGAACACAAAATCTAAAGCTTTTGTAGCAATGAGAATTGGTATCAGTAGCATAACTATCTTTATCATTGTGTTCAAACAAGCATAGATAAATCTTAGGACTTTAAAATTCATTTAAATTAAATATAGGACAATATTAATGAGATACCAAGATACATTTTATTCTCATAAAATCTGTTATATTCCTTTAAATGGTCTATTTTCATTTTACACATCAGCCAACATTGCATTAAATAGTTCAACATAATTGCATTTTGGGTTGGCATGCTAACTTTTTCATGAGTTTCTTTGGCAGCCTATTAGCAAGAATCATCATTACTTTTATATTAAGATAATATTCATTTCTATATCAATGTTTGCCTTTTAGGAACTTCCACTATCATGATAATTTAGAGTTTTGATTTCTTACTTCCTCTGAATTGCATAGATTTTCACCATGTTACTAGAGTTTTTGCTTACACACAAATACAAATATACACATAAACACATCACACAATGTGTAAACATATATAACTTCATCAAAGTTTGGTAGAATACTCTAATAAGTGGGGAAAAGATTCACGGGTTTACATGGAAACCTATGAAGAGAAATTTTAAAACAGTATTTGGAGGCACACAAATACAGTATATAATTTTCTTGCTTGCATATCGTTGATCAGGTTTGATCCAAGAACCAAAATACCTTCAAGCCCAAAAGGATTGATCTCAGAAGATAAGGCCAGGTGTAAGCCCTGAGCATAGCTGAATATAACCCAATTTCCCAGTCAAATGAAATAAAACTGATAAAAATCATTTGATAACCACTAGTAAAAGTTTTTCAATAGTCTACCATACTATTTGAGTATACTCTTTCTTTTTTCTTATCTACTTTCTTATCTTTTTTATTTTAACTCCCATCTTTCTTTTATAGCAGTTTGCACCCTCTTATTGCCTACTTCTCTATTGACTCAACCTTGTCTCCCACTCATCCTACTAAGTTAGTCCTTTAGAAATTATAAACAAACATGCTATTAGCCTCTTTAAGAGACCTTAAAGCTCAGAAGGTATCATAAGTTTAAACAATCACACTCAACCTAAGTTAGTAATATAAAGTAAATACATTTTAAAATGCTTTGTATAACCAAATAATTTGTATGACCAAAGTTCTATAAATTGATTTTACTAATATGTGGCCTCATATTCTTAAATGTAGTAATAGCTATGAGTCATACATTCATTCATGACAAATAAGTATCATTAATTAATAACAAATAAATATGAGTATAATCAGATATTTAGAAGTATCATCAGATGTTCATCTTCACTGCATATTGTTGGACCATGTAGCACACTCATAGTATCTCTACAACTTTTCTTTCTATTTTATATATACCTGAAATAGAAGGGAAATGATAAGTATAATTACTTGGAAATTTTTGTTTAACAAAGCCTCAATGAATCAAAGTTTCAGGGTGTGGGCTTCAGAACTACAGATTACAACTCTGTGTGCTCACTTTGTCACTTACTACAATTAACCAAAAGATTATATTGAAAATTAAAGTGTAAAAACTCAGAATGTATACTATTCTTAGACCATGCCTAGTAGAGTAAATTTAATAAATAGCAGGTGTTATAACTGAGTTCTTAAAATATTTATCATTATTTGGATCAACTTTTAGAGACCAAGAACATGCCTTGGTATTCTCACACTGCAATAGCATTTTGGATAAAAAGCATTCTTGCTCTGCAAAAGTTCATGAATACTTTAAAAATTGAGAGAGTACATGGCCTTTTGACTTCATATGTCAGCTGCCCACAGCAAGGATTATTGTGATTTTCCTCATGGACTAAGCCACCATTTTATTTTGGGAGAGTATATACAGTTAAACCCAGCACTGAATGAACTTTCATAGAAGAAATGGGTACAACTGATTCCCCAGAAGAACTTCCTAGTATTTAAAAAACAGGCAGTAATTATTTTTTATTTCCCCTTATGATATTATTGTCCACCTCTTAATTTGAGTTTTTTTTTTACTCTTTATTATTTATACTCAATATTTGTGAAGATAAAGACATCAAGTAACTTTTGAAGGTCAGTGGGCTTTACCTCTAACCTTGATGAACGAATTTTGATTTGTATTTTTATTGTATTTGATATTTTTGATGATTTGCTTACAAGGGAACTCTCCCTCCTTGAAGAAATTATCTGGTTGCCATTATCTCAGTCCTATTGTTCCTGGCAGAACAGGGAAACTCCCTTTTATCTTTTCCTCCTCACCCATCTTTTTCTTCCACAAGTGTCACCTCTGAGGATAGGTAAGGAACATAAGTGCACAGGTCTATTATGCATGATGCCCTAGGTTTCATACTGGTACTATATGTTCATACATTACTGTCAATACTGTTACAGTATGTCCAATCAGAACTGCCAGGTTCAATTCTTGTAGTCCTTGAGAATCATTTGGAGTGGCCATTATTAAAGAAAAATATCCTATCAATAGAAAAGTAAACCATATTATGTTTACTAGTCCCTTTTTATAAACAGAGAGCCAGGAGTAACCTCTGAGTGTTGCCAGGTGTGGCCCAAAAACCAAAAGAAAAAATGTTTTCTGAAAACTAAATGGATAAATCAGTCTTTTTAGGATGATTTGTTTCTCCTCTGAACCCTGGTGAATCCTTTACTTATATCTCTATAGTAACACATTATAATACAAAGATCAATATATAGTTATGGGCTTTATTTCTAGAATAAATGAAGCAGTGAGACAGGTTAGAGTGATAGTCCTTAGCTATGAACTTCAGATAAATTTTTCTAAAGTCAGAACTAGCTTGAGCCAATCAAATACTCACTCAGAAAGATTTATCACTCTCTTCTTGAATGTGCCCTTTCTATGAACCCCAAGGCAGCAGCTTGGAAAACCCTGAAAAAACAGTTTTGGAAAAGAAATAAACTTTCTCTGTCTTACCCACTCCTGTCTACTTTCTCTGGGTATAGCATTGTTTTCCTTTGCTTTATGGCTGTATGACTTGTACCCGTAGAAGTTGCCTGCCTGCAATACCCTCTAGGTGTACCTCTTTTTCCTTTGATTTACTGGGTTGCAATGCATTCCTGGGAGTCTCCTGCATCTCAACTTATGTTTTGTTATTCCTTAACTTCATGATGTGCTTCCTCTCTCTTCTGGAGAAAACTGTATTCACCAAGCAATGTGTTTCCTAGCCCCCTCCCCACCTCCTTCATATTTCCTAGATAAAATTCCTTTGCTTCACTATTTGTGTCCCCCTAAAATTCTTTTCTCCAAGAATAAACAATGAGCCTGGCAAACCTGGTTTGAGGTTAGGATTTAAAGTCTACACTGTGCAGGAGTTCTGAAGGACATTTGTGAGTCCTTACTTCCACAGGGCTTCCAACTGGTGAGGAGGAGTGAGCCAAGGAAGAGGACAGGAGTCACTCTCTCACACAGGAATCTCTCACACAGGAATCACAGTAATCTGTGATTCCTGAATTGTCTATCCACAATAACAATAATATCAAAGCTATTGATTTTGTTTAGTTTGTTACCCTCCAGTTCTTTCCAAATTGTATCAAATTTAATGATTTGATCTTTTCTTTCAGCTACATAGTACTGCACTGCGGATATCCAGCACTTCAATTTTTTCTACTTTTCTTTAGATTTCTTTCCCTTGTCTTTATTTTCTTTCTTACCAGCCTCTCCTCTCCCATCAGCTCCTCCCTTCTCCTCTCCTTCCCCCTTCCTCCCCACTTCTTTCTATTCTTCTCTATGCTCCACTTCCTTTCCCACCCTTCCTCTCTTCTCTACTTTCCTCATGATTTCTGACAAGAAATCTCTGATAGAATTCATGCCACTTGTCTCTTCTTGTTGAGTCTTGCTGCTCTGTAACCTGTTGCTGGGTTTCTAGGACTATACCCCCAGGGTCTTCCTGTCCATAACTTTCCTTAGTCTCTGGCCATAGCCATGTGGCAATAGGTCAGACCTCTTTGCTTTGTCATTTTAATAGGTAGTTAAGTCTTTTTCATTTATTGTTAGCAGAACCCACTTTTCTTTCATAAGGAATGGACTAGGACCATGTGGTCCCCCCTAATTTTTTAGATTTTGTCTTCCTAAGATATAAATGTAGAAAAGTAAAATTTTAAAATGGTTTTTACAATGAAAATTATTTTGTTAATTTTTAAATAGGGTCCTGGAAAATTGTAAGGGTTTATTTCACTTCCCAAGTGAAGTATTTGAAAATTAGGTCTACAGGTTCAATATTTTTTAATTAGCTCAACTCTCTTGTGAGAAACTTATAGAAAGAGTTTTAAATCAAAAGAGGTTGGCCTTCTCTGCCACTGATTCTGTAGAGATAAAATGCTGTTAATATAATTGTTCTGAAGACTGGAGGCTTTATAGAATGAATTAAAAGGCTGTGACATACTGTCAGAATCCCCACTGCAGTGTCCTCCTCTAAGGAACGTTGATTAGATCCTGGTTGAAGTTCTCTTTGTTGCACTCAGTGGAGATATCTCCTATACTTCCATGTTGGTGTCAATAATCACTGTAAGAAATTAAAAGAACTCAATATCAGATCAGCATGTGGTTTCTGCTTTTCACTGAGAGATCTGCTTTATGGTTCATATTAGAATGTATTTTCATCGATATGGGAAAGATTGAGGACTCACATAGTCCCTATTAGTGATAGTTCAATGAAAAAAATGTGGGTACAAGCTTCTAAATGTAAAGCCAAAATTTTTGACAATTTTCTGTCAATCCTATTATCCTGCCTCATCTTGAGTCAGAAGTTAGTTTTTCTCTTCCCTTTCCCAATTTTTTCCTTCTCCTCACTATATTCTGGGGCCTAGATTGATTTTGACAATCCCATTTAAACCATTGAATTTCTTCATGCAGTTATGCTAAATACCGCATATAAGTGATTTCATTCTTATTTATCTTTCTTCTTCTGGTTTACTTCATTTAGCATAAAATATTAAAGTTCCATCATATTCTAGAAAATGACATAATAGGCATCATTCCTTGTAGATATGTAGTATTTCATTGTGTGTATGTGTCACATCTTCATGACCTACTTCTCAGTTGGACATCTAGGTTGATTCCAACTCCTATTGTTCTGAGTGCTGTGATGAATAGTGGTGTGCTTTCATCCTTTCAGATGAATACAGCACCTTTTTAAATGACATCTAATTCTCACTGTTTAGTCAGAATATTGAAATAAATGCTTTTCACTATGTCTCATTATTTTTCATGTTATTTATTTGCATTGGTTCAAATGAAGCTATTAAACTCCCTAGAAAAATATGTACAAAATATTGTGCAGGGACCAGTGTTGGTATGCTCAGATTGATAATGTGCTTTTAATAAGTCATGAGAAATCTATACCAAGCAGACATAGGTGCACTTTATATATGTAGTCACTGCCTATGAAGTGTGTCAAGGAAGAAAGAAATTGCATTTTCTATACAGGGATTTAACTTCATAGGTAATGGGAAAGATCACTTTCTAGACTATATTACATCAGGGGAACTTAAACTACGTTCACAGTCCACATCCTGCCTACAGAGGACATTTATCTTGCCTGGTGTACTGGGTGTTTTTGCTGCAGCTGCCTATCCTGCTTAGGAGCCAACCCATGTAGGGTCTGAAGTGTGCATTTATGAAATGTGTGTCATACTCTCTGACTTCCTTCTCTCTGTCTTAGTTTCTGGCAGGGGTGCTCAAACTAGGGTTCACCAAAAGCAGGTCTATAGTTTTCATTGAGATACAGGTAAGATTATTAATTTAATTTTACTTGTTCTTCATCTTATATATTGTTATTTGTTCCCATTTTGTTTTTTACTTAAAATAAAATATATGCAGTGCACACTTGAATTTCTTATTTTTTTAAACTCTAGTCCAGATCTCCAACTCTCTGTGGAATAGTAAACTGACTCCCTGTTTAAAAAGTTTGAGGACCCCTCCCTGCCTTAGATTACTTAGGAATTTTGCATTGGTGGAGATAAATGGATGCTGGTTGGAGGAATTGGCGTTGAAATATTGTATGCCTGAAACCAAATAATGACTGGTTTTGTGATTCACTTGTAATTTTTAATTTAAAAGAATATTTTTAATAATATTTCATTTAAAATGCATCATTCTTATATACATATAGATATAGAAGAAATGAAAGCTTATTGGTCTTGCTTTCCAATCACAGGGTAGAAAAGCATATAATTAGAAATATTTAAAACATAAATTTGAGATTCTTTATAAATATTATCAGGACGCCTTTAATTTTCTGGCCTCAATAGTTCCTTGTTATCAACTGAACACAAACTCAAGGAGATTCAGGAGAAAAACTAAATCCTCATACTTTGCATATGTAAATAATATAGATAAAATATAAGGCATTTGTGTGTGTGTGTTTGTGTGTGTGTGTGTGTGTGTGTGTGTACTGAAGAATGCTCTTTGTGAAGCCAGAGTAATAGTGTAGTGGAGAGGACACTTACCTCAAATATAGCTGATCTGAATTAGATCCTCAGTACCCCTATGATCCACTAAGGCTATTAGGATTAATCCCTGAACATAGAGCCATGAGTAAGCCCTGAGAACTGCTGGGTATGACCAAAAAACAAACAAACAAAAATAACAAATAATATCATTTTCCAATAAATTATGATTAAATTAGGAGACTATTAAAATAATATACAATACCTAAATAAAAGACACGGAGGTACAGAATTGTTTTCTAGCGTTCTCTTTAGCATGCTGTCTAAGCAGTTATTTAATCCTACTAATCTATACATATAACTTCTCTAGTAATTTCTAGAAGCTTGTTATTTACTATCTAATTTGGCCCAGAAATATTTTATATTCAGTAGGAAACTCTTGGGCATGTAGTAGATTCTTAGAACAAAGTGTGTCCTAGTATCTTACCTTTAAAATACCATTATTTTCAGTGGTGGTACATATATAGCAAACCACTGGCTGGGAAGTCCCTAGTAGGAGCTGGTGACAAAGAGATAGTAATAGCGGTAAGAAATGGCAGCATATGTCTAGCTGGCCTATTGGAACCGGAGGAAGCTGGGAAGAGAAGGCAACTGAGTTACAACTAAATTGCTTATTAGCACTTGCTAGAAGGAAGTGACATAAATATTGTTTTTATGATGTCTCTTGCATATCATTAAACTGAAATATACTTTTAATAGAAGCTCCCTGGAGAAGGAATAAAGGACATCTATTTTTGAGTTTTATTATGAACTACAGGGACTTGTTTTGCTCTCAACAGTGAGTTAGTAATGTGATTCTTTTGGGAAAGTTGGGAAACATGATTGTTTTCATCTCCGGGGAGCACATCCTTCTCTAAGTGTCACAGAACATCTAAAGGCGATCAAAAGTCTTCTAAGAGATTCAAATGTACTTGAAGAGAAAACCCCAAGGCTGCAAGACCTTCATTTCCCTAGCCTTAGGTTACTGTGTAGAAGTAATTTTACTAAAATAATCCCTCACTCTAGTTTCATTTTCCAAGTCCTCACTAGAAGCGGAAGAATAACTGATTCATTATTATACTTTCCAGTTACTGAATTTTAGCCATGATTAAAATTTTAATCTGATGAATAAAAGGTCAGAGTAAAAATGATACAACACTTAATTAGCTCAACCTACAAGACATCTGGTATTGCCTGGGAAAGAAACAGGTGTCAGTGGTGACATTTCAACCCTCTGGCACAAATGCAGCAAGAGAACACACACTGCTATGATAGTCACACCTGCATCATCCATGAGTCAGAATTCTGTAGTGGACAGAGCTGAGATATTAAATAGGAAATTGGGAATCTTTAGATGGTATTGCTTTCCATTGAAATTTATCTGTGTGTGTTTGTGTGTATGTGTGTGAGGAAGAGAAGTTCATTATGTTTACATTGATGATTGTGACTCGCATTGTTTTTCATAGACCTAGATGGTGGTTGCTCAAAAGACAATGTAAGTGACAAAACAATGCGTCAATCAAATATTGGTATATTTTATTGCTCTTGTAGATAGTATAAAAATAAGTGTTATTCATTATTATAAAATAGTTGAAACATATCATGTTTATATATTAAGTATATAATAAATATATGTTTATATAACAATGTTTTGGAAATTTTAAACATAAAATGTAGATAAAATTGTATAATTAATTCCCCATTTATTAATAATCCAGATCAATAATTATCTACTAATGGTCAATTTTTTTCAGTCTCCCACTCATTTGAATTTATTTTATTGATTATATCAAAGAAAATTACAAGGTATATTATGTATTGACATAATAATTATGTAACTATACAAAATTTTTTACAAGGTTTTGATATCAAATCTACTAAATCATGTGTCTCAACTGGGAGACATATGTTTACACTGCGAGTCTCTGGATATTCCAATTAGTCACAGGTGTAAAATAGGGTAAATGGAGGCCATGATAAGAATTAAAAGCCATGGGGCCCGGGAGATAGCATGGAGGTAAGGCATTTGCCTTTCATGCAAAAGGTCATGGGTTCGAATCCCGGTGCCCCATATGGTCCCCCGTGCCTGCCAGGAGCAATTTCTGAGCATGGAGCCAGGAGTAACCCCTGAGCACTGCCGGGTGTGACCCAAAAACCAAAAAAAAAAAAAAAAAAAGCCAACTGAAAGAAAAGGAGAGACCACAGGAAAGAAATAAGATTAAAAGAAGGATATGGTCAGAAAAAGGTTGAGAGACACTGAACTAAATATTCATTACTTGTATATGTTTCTTCTGGAATATTATTATCTTCTTATTTAGGTAATTATTTTTATTATCATTTTTGGGGGGGTTGGGCCACACCTGGTGACACTCAGGGGTTACTCCTGGATATGTGCTCAGAAATTGCCCCTGACTTGGGAGATTTTATGGGATGCCAGTGGCTCAAACTGCTTCCATCCTAGGTTAGCATATGCAAGGCAAACAACCTACAGCCTGCACCACTGCTCTGGCCCCTATTTTTATTATCTTATGATTTATTGCAAATATATAAGATTACCCTGGCACACTTAGGTAATAGTGCACTACAGAAACTTTTTTCCTTTTTTCATTTTTTTAATTTAATGGAGTCCATAAAATGACCCATTTTAATATCTTGATAACTCATCTGATATGAATATAGATTTCTATTGACTTGGTGTACAATGGTTTACTGAATATATCCGCTACTATTATTGAATCAATTATCACTTCAGACAAAGAAAACCACTGTATGTTTAAATACTAAACTTTGGCACCTCTAAATATGACTTTAGAGTAAGTCTTTTCATGTGTGGTCAGGTTAAGACACTGTCATATTGATATATTAAGTAGATTCTAATTCAATATGATCAATGTCCTTTTACAGTGTAGAGTCATACACAGGAGAAGAGACATGTGACAACAAAGGGAATGATTAGTTTGATGTATCTACCAGCCAAGTAATACCAAGAATTGCTGGCAAACACCAGAAACTAAAAGAGACAAAATTTTTCCCTATAGACACCAGAGCAGCATATTCTGCCAATACCTGAATTTTAGACTTGCAGCCTTTAACACAGTAAGCCTCTATGATATGAAGTCATTTACCTGATGATAAATTATTGCAGCTATATTAAGAAACTAATATACCCATAACCAATCATTGAGGGAAAATCTTAATCTCTTGGCATTGCAAATAAGGCAGCCAATAACCAAATCTATAATTGCTTGATATTGTATTCTTGCCATAACACTTCAGAAAAATTCTTAGATGCAAAACGCTGGTAAAAGAGTAAACATATGTGTCATGTTTGAAGACATTGTTGTCTCTTAAAATTCTATTTTGTTTTGTTTTGTGGCCACACCAGATGGTGCTCGGGGGCTTGGTGATAGGGTATCATGTGGTGGTGCCAAGGAATGAAACCATGTGCAAAGCATGTGCTCAATCTTTTGACTTTTGAGATTGTGTCAAATTCTCTTCAGAGGGATAATATCTGCAGTGCAATAAATATTTTCTGAAGTGCCTGCTTCTTTCTCTTAAATTTTTGCCATTCTGTTAGGTGAAAATAGTTTCCCAGGGCACTTTGAATATTATAGTTTTATTATGAGTAAAATTGAAAGTTTTTTATAATGTGAACAACTATTTTGGGGTAAATTATTTATCTCTTTAGCTCTTTTTACATAAGAGTAAAATAAATGTCTTCTTTCTCTTATATAGAAGTATTTTATTATGTATGATTAAAGACATAAAGCAAATAGTCCTCACTATATCTTTATTCCTCTTGCTTATTTATTGTAATCCTTAAAATATATCTTTTCTTTAATTGAAGTTTGATTTAAAATCTTTTTATAATTTATTAATTATAATTAATTATTTTAATGATTATTTAAATATAATTATTAAACTAAGCGAGATTATTTTAGTCACTTGAGCTTTTTAAAAACTTGATGACATTATTGATTCAATAATTGAAGTTGATTTTTAGATATGACATAATTTTGAAAAAAATTGCAAATTATATGACTGTAACACTAAGATTAGGTAAGTAAAGAGATTTTTTTTAATTTAAATAAATTTTACTTAAAGCTTTCCTGTTCATATTTTGTATGTAGATGGAAAGTATCAGATTATCATAAAGTTTTGAAAACTCCATTCAAGTTATAAATATATTCAATCGATATTTATCATGTATAAACTTTAGCAATTCAACTTTTTATGAAATAGTTAAAATTTTAAAGTATGAACATATAAACAGTCTTCTTCCATCTAAATTTGTCATGTAAAAATGATCTGTTTTATATCAACCTTACCAGTATTTAATCTCTGTAAACCAGAGCATGTTTTTCTCTGTAAAATAAAATGACTGGAAAGAAAGATTTCTAAAATACTATTTTAATTTTAAAATGTACTGATTTATTTGTAAGATAAGGATTGGACATGCTATTACTAATACTTTTCAACTGATACAAAATATATTTAGACATGTTTTACTTAATATAAAAACATAATATTTCACTGAATAAGTGAGTGCTTTGAGTGTCCATTTACACTGAGTGGTGTTTACAGAGTACAGAAAAAAAAAAAGAAAGGAAGGGGTAGAGGCTGAATTCACTGAAGGTCTAGACATGCATTTTTTATACATAACTGCTGAAATAGTCTTGAAATGGGTTATGAAATGTCTCTTAACTCCCTTTAATTGAAAAAAGAGGAAACATGGACAGAGTAGAGATTCTTCAAGTGAACATTTTTATTAATAACTTTTATGTTTAATT